>VDFB02142504.1:0-20265 GCA_007258455.2 Sequoia sempervirens | reverse complement strand
ATGCATAGCATAATTTATGAGTTTTAAACAATGTTTCTTCAGTATCTAGATGCTATATTGGCATGTTAGATAAATAAGAAATTTCACAGGTGATGATTGTTTATAATTACATAATATATTTATAATTTTTAAGTATGAGGAGAGGAAGATATAGCATTAGATTCATATTTCCTACAAAAACCTTGCTCAAGTGGCATATAAAATTCTCCACATTATCACCATTATCATCCATATCATGTGCTTAAACATTGTGTAAATTTGTAATCGACTAATAGGGTGCAACAAATGGATTTCTATTATCATTAACCCCTTCAACTGTAATGGTGTTGTTGTCAATGAGGTATTGCACCTTATGTTTAATTCCTATTAAATTTTGTGTAAGGACCTTTACATTGGTGATAGTTGTAAAATTATTTATCATTATATGCTTTGGGAAGTGCTTTGTTGGGATTTAGTGAGTGAAAATGATCAAGTGTAAGAAAATTAGGATTCTATAATCTTTGAATAACATCATCTATTGATTCTTGAATTTTAGTGAACATCCTAAGATCTTTTGGCTTAAATGAAGAAAAGGTGGAGGTTTTAGCAATGTGGTGAAAATTTTATTTCATATCATTTACACTTCAAAAATTTATTTGAATTTTGATATTTTTAAGGGTAAGAAGCATTTTGACTTGAAGATCTATACTTAATAGAATTTTGTGCTATACATTTATATTACATAGCTTTAAAATATGTAAAAAAAACTATTCAAACACACTTTATATTGGATTGGTTTAAGTAGACCCTTAATAAAGATGTTTTTCAACTCAAGATCATATAAAGGGGAAATCAACTTAGAGCATATATATGGAAATAAAATGACATAATCACTAATGCATTCATTTGGTGCTTGGGCACACACAAATATATCAATATTATTATTATAAGGCTTATGTTAACTTTAAAATTCTTTAGGAACACTTTCATTAAACTGCCAAATAAATGTATAGATACTTAATGAAGTAAAAATAACCACTCAATAGCATGGTTTTTTAAAGTGTGTGGAAATAGATTTGTTAATAGTTTATCCTCATTAAGGAATTCTACACATATAGTTGTGTATGATCTAAGAAGGGTGCTATAGTAACTTTTTTCATCACACATTCAAAATTGAGGTGCCACAAATCCCATATAGCTAATGGGTGTGTCATAATAACAAAAGATAGTGGTGTATGTCTAGCACCCTTAAATTAATCACCATCTTTTCCATTTGACTTCGCATCAACTCTCTTTTTCATTTGATCTCTTTTTTTAAATAGTGTTTATAAGGTGGGGGAGGGAATGCTAACTAATTAATATTGGGCACCACTATGGTGTGTGTGGGTATAAGTGTAATAAGTAAGAGGGGTGGATGAAGCAACAACTCAAGAGAATGTTCAACAAGAAGGTGCTTCAAGTTATTTAGGGTATGGTATGTATTGTTGGGCATATAAGTGGATTTGTTAAGTAGTATAATGGTAGGCCTTGTAGTGGTGGATGAATCATGCATGGAGGTGTGGTATATCATTTTCTTAATGGGTATCTAAAGAGAGGTATAACTAGGATCTAAGTCATGGAGGGGAGGTTAAGTAAAAAAAGGGATATGTACTAAATGATTGAATACTAGTAGGAATGGTACTATGGGGATGAGGAGTCTGATGGATCTCTAGTAAAAGAATGAGTGGAATTAGATATAGTAGTCACAATAGATGAAGTAAACTTAGCATGAACCACTTGCAAAGTCTCTAATCCAAGTGGCTTGTTAGCAAACACATCCTAAGTATACTACTAATTATTTTGCATTTTTTGCATTAGCAAAACTAACTTATTCATTTGCAAAGACTTGGTTGCTCACATGAATATGATGATCATATTTTTCATTATTCTCACCATGAGCATCAAAATAGACTTCATTTTTATTGGTTTAGGCCATGTTGAGGACTAGATAAGCACTCCTTCACAATGAAGATTGGGATCTCAAGTAGCTTGTTCCCATAAATAAAATATACTAAAATAAAGCTCTAAAATATATTTTTTGATTTAAAAAATACAAATAAAAATAATATATCATATCTAAAAGGAAAACCCTAATATGATGGCCAAGGTTGGGTAGGAGGGGTGAAAAAGATATCTCAAAAAAGCTCAAAACCCTAGTAGAAAAAGATGTAGCAATGTAAAAACAACAAAACAAAATTATGTTAAGGATTCCATATTTTAAAATGAGATGAAAATATCAAAAAATGTAGATTTGGAAAACCTTGACATGGATAAGAAACCCCAATAGACAACTAGATTATATAAGATTGGATGAGTTAATGTGAAGGAAATAAGGTTAATTTAGGGTTAACCTAGGCTAATTAAGTAAATGCAATCAATAAAGCATAAATAAACCCAAATTAAATGGTGACAATTGAGACTAATATAGTATAAATTATACAACTATTTTAGGAAAGTAGTTGTGATGGATAATCTTGCCAAGCTCTATGACCAAATAATTAATGCCTTTTGTTGAAGACTCTAAAATTAAATCGGTATCTACTTTAGAATTGTGATCTCTCTATCAATAAAATGATAGGAAACTTGCATTAGATTTGTACTTTATTTAATATCACGTCCTTGAGTTTGGGTCATCTTTGTATTTCATAGATTCATCATTTAAGTCTATATTGAACATTCTATAATGTGGAATTATACTGTCATTCACCTAGATGATCTTCTACCTTTCTCTTTCTAATATGTGAGTGTTGATAGTATTTAGAAAAACCTTAAAAAGGAATATCATCATGTTGCAGGGAGATGCTTTCTCCTAGTTCAACCCCTAGAAAAATGTACGAAAGTTTGAAAGTTGTAGGCAAGGAACCTAGAATAAAATAATACTTATTTGTTACTCATTTTAGTTCACTAAGTTCAAATGTGTTTCTATTGATTGTTCCTTTAAATCTATAAAGTGAGAGGACACTTGAGAGATGAGAGATGAAATTGATGCAATTAGTTCCCTTTTAAATATTAGCACATAACATCAAATTTCACTCAACACGTATGGAAAATGAAGGGGCCTAGCTAGACAACTTTGAATTTTAATTTTTTTTGTGATATAGGAGTGAAGTCCACAACTATGAGGTCAACTCCTAGATAGAAAAATAGTTAAGTTTGGGTGTATAATAACTAGATGAAGATAGATGTACAAATAAGTATAATAAATGCTTATATAATATGAATGTATCGTTATATGTATATATCAAGTTAAAATAGAAATTGAATGTGTGAAGAGATGTATATATAAGAATAACTAAAAATTAAGAAAATAAATCTAATTTTATATAAAATTACTCATTTATTTATATATATTTAACTAATCATTGCTTTAAAAATTAAAAAAAATCATAGACATTCACTATTACAATACATTTATTTCTAATTAAATTGGCCACTCCATGAATGCATTATTTTGCCCAAAACATTAAAAAACTCAAGTGGGATAGTATGTGGTTGTATCCAACTTGAAAACATAATAGATTTTTTCATTTCAGAATTAAAAAATGGAAAGAGAAATTAGAAAAATGGATTGAGATAGAGAAATAACAACCACTAAACATGCTTTATTTTGATTAAAAAAATAATTCTTAGATTCCTTTGGAAGGCATGGGAATCACCGCCATATGATGACACCCCCCACCGCTAAAGAGTTTTCCATTATTCAAATATTATTAAAAATGATTACAAAACACTATTTATATAACCATGCAAATCTTGTTCTTTCTTATAAAACTCAAAGATAAAAGGCATGGGACGCCCCTAAGTTTAGGGAAATTTAATAATCTATTTAACAAATAAAAACAAAAGTCTCACATATATTGTGAAGAACTTGGCAAGTGGCATAATCTCCTTTATTCTAGGATATAATGGAGATTCTACTTAACAAATGTAAAACAAAAGGATTTGCCAAGTGGCATAATCTCCTTATTATAATTTATACATGTGGGAGAGGAAATCAATTGTGTAAGGAGTTCTTTATAATTTTCATTTTCATGTATGTGTTGGTATGTCTAGGAATTTAGGATTGTAAGTTATAATGAAAGGAAGATATACAATTTTATTTAATTTCAAAATATTATATTAAAAAAACTGGGTAATCATGGTTAATTATTTTGATGTTTATGTTTTAATAGTTATAAAGATCTTTTGTTTGGTGTTTCTTTGTATATTTAATTGGACATTTTATTATTATTTTTGAAATTTTAAGAAAGAATTGTGACATTTTGGTGCATTCAATATATGGGTGTTAAAACAAAAAATCTCACAAGAAAAACTATAAGATAATTTAATTTAAAATTATATATTTATGGAATCATATTAATATAATAATTAGTCTTCTTAGTTTTAATAATAATTTTATTATGATTTCAAGTGGGAAATTGTGTTTTTTTTAATTTTTTACATAAATTAGACTAAGATTCCTATATGGGATGTTCGAGTCTTAGTGATTTTTGTAGAGGGTAGGCCTAGTTAGTTTTGATTATTATGGCTAAGACATGCAAAGGGAAATGGGTGTTTTGTCTAGTAGGATGGTTTGTGTTGTTGATGAGGTGAATCCCCCACCCATGACTTATGGATTTATATTGTCCACTAAGGAATTGGTTAGTTGCCTTATGAAGACCATTGTAGTCTTCTAGTGGATCTTATGACTCTCTTATTAGAGGGAGTTTGAGGATGCCTTATTGAAGCTTGGCTATATAATATATATATGAATATGAATGTAAAGAAAGATAGCTAATTGATGTTGTATTGTTTGAATCTAGCATCATATGTACAAGAACACACACAAACACACACACACACACACACACACACACACACACACAGTTATGATTGTTAATAACTTTATTTTATTATTTGCACATGGTATTTCTTACTACAACTTCCTGTAATCTACCATACTATGATCATAACTAAGGTATAAGCACAACATTTGAAATACCTAGGCATATAATAGTTGATATGCACCCTAAATTTCCAATAATGTGGATGAATGCAAAGTTTATTGGATTGGATATCTTGGGTGTATTTGAGGGTATTATTTCTATTTGAAACCCATCTTTCATCTCTATATCAATTCTTGTGGAATATTCCCACTATCTTGAATTGTTCCTAATGTGCATGTGCCTAATTGTTCCTAATGTGCATGTGCCTAATATTTATGATACAAGAATACAAGTTTTTTCATATCCAAACTTTCAAGCATAGGGCTACTAAAAAATTTAATGAAATCAAGGATGATAGGGTGGTGTCATATCAAAGGAATATGGAATAAGGATTGTGATATTATTTTTCTTTTAAAAGATACTTTTTTGTGATAAATAGGTTGACCTAAGAAATGTGGTTGAGATGTTGGAGCTTACCTTGCCTAAAGTCTCTATTGAGGACAAAGGGTTTTTTATGTACTAATTATTTAAGGAGGAGGTAAGATATGTGGTCTTCTCCTTTGATGGTTGTAAGGTATAGAGGTATAATGGGTTCCTACACTTTTTCTTGTAGACCTTTGAGGATCTTATCTCTAAGGATATTATGGTAGTTATGAATTGGTTATTCTCTTTTGCTAATATTTTGAAGGAGCTGAGCAACTCTTTTTTGGTTCTTATCCCCAAGAAGAAAGGGGCCAATAATTTCTCAATTTTCATCCTATCAATTTATGTAACTCCCTTTATAATATTTTCTCTAAAATCCTTGTTCTCAAATTACAAATCATCCTCCCAATATAATCTCTCCCTCGTAGAGTCGCTTTGTTATAAGAAGATAAATCATAGATTCCATCATCATTATCCATGATACTTTACATGAAATGATTAAAAGAAAGAAGGATTATTTGATTTCAAAGCTTAACATGAACAAGGATTTTGGCAAGGCCTTTATTTTTAGAATATATGGCTTTGGATGAAGTTAAAATACTCATAAAAAATGTATCTCCTTTCCTATGTTTTCTATAATTATTAATTTTCTCCCCTTGGGGTTATTTGGGTGCAATTGAGGTCTCAAACAAGGATACCATATTTCTCCTTTCCTTTTTATTCTTTTTATTCCGTTTTATCCTTCGTTGTGGTTCTTCTAGTTAATCATCAATATTTTATGGGCAATACTCTTATTGTTTGATATCCTTTTTATGGTGAAGACTAGAGAAATAAAAAAATCCTCTAAATTATGAGAAATCCTTTTCTCAAAAATTTAATATGTCTATTTTATTTCCTTTTTAAATACACCCCCTACCCATGAAATCAAGGCTATCAATATTTTGGATTATCAAAGATAGGATCTTCCTATGTCTTATTTGGGTTTACCTTTATTTATTCTTTTTTCCTAAGACCTCTTGGTCTAACTTGATTGATAGATTTCAAAGAAAATTAGTTGGATACAAAGGATTCATTCTCTTTAAAGATAGTAAACTTTAACTTATTAAGTCTAAATTGCAAAACATGTCATTCTACTTCATTTCCATGTTTAGGCTACTTCAACAAAAAATTATAAAAAGTTGGAGAATATTTAGAAGTGTTTCTTATGTTTGAAAATTAAGCATGCTCCCTCCCTAATTTTTTTGAAAATTGGTCAAAAATAATTTTTTTAATATGTGTAGAATGGAATCTAGTTTTCTAAAAATGTAATATATTTGAAATTTTGATAGATGGTCAAAACATAAAGTCAAAAATACCACACATTGGTTTTTGACAAAAAATAGATACACTAACAAAAAAAATGAATACCTTAACATATACAAACATGGAAAATATTGCATGGTTAGATAGCTAAGAGAGATCTTAACATTATCATGGTATTTTTTTTTACTTGACATTGAAACACGTACAAATTTGATGGGGAGCACACTCAAGATTATGTCATTTTTTTTACGATTTAAAAAAAACATGTCTTTGGACATTGAAAAGTCACTCCAAACCTTTAGGTTGGAATCCTGAGGAAAATCCAAGCCAAAGGCTTGAAAATTTCCAAAGTAAACAATAAAATGAGCGTGCTATAATGTGCTCCCATTATTGTTTTCTTTAGAAATTTCTCTTTTTCTTTCTCTTTCTCTTTCTCTTTTGACAAAATTATATACATAAAATACATTTAATGTATAAGTGACATTTATATATCTAGACATTCAATTTCTTATACTTTAATTTATATTTCATGTATGTAGTTTTAGGATGTTTGAGAATGGTTTCAGATCTGTAGGAGTTATAATGTAGATTCTAGGTTTTAGAAGATCTTATAATTTTTAGACAGTTAAATTTCAATAATAAATAGGTCAAATCTTGCAACAGCAGGCCTGTCTAACTGCCTCCCTAAGACGGATATGTCGATCCGGATTTGACGATCTGATCTCGATCGATGCGCCTGATTTTGCCGGATTTAAAGATTGATGATTGACGGATTTGACCTGACGCGCGTGATTTTGATTGACGTGCCGATCCTCTGGCGATCCTGTCTCCCTCCATCCCTCCTTTCATCTATGTTCACCCATCCACCGATCCCCACTTCAGCACTCTTCACCTCTCCTACCCACCTCCCTCCCTCTACCACTTTTGTCTCTACCACCCTCTCTAACTCTCCTCATCCACTCTCCACCTCCTCCATCCTCTCTCCATGGAATAGAAAGAGGAGGGGAGAGGATACAGGGGCAGAGGGAGGGAGGTAGGGAGAGAGAGAGGGAATGAGAGGTAGTTAGATTAAGAATGGATGGAGGGAGGGAGACATGTGATAGAGAGAAATAGAGATGGAAGGGGGAAAAGATAGAGAGAGAGAGAGAGGTGAGATAGGTCCAAAAGTAGGGAGGGAAGGGGAGAGAGAGAGAGATTGAGAGAGGTAATCCCACAATAATGAGTCCCACTTTTTGGTCAAGATGGAAATTTGTATCAACATTTTTAACTGAATCTTCACCTTTTGAGACCTATAGAAGCTAAACCGTTAAGAATTTGAAGATGACATGAACTAATGATTTGTGGAAATTTATGTGTAGATTCTAAATATATTTTTTTATTTTTTTTCTAAAATAAATCATGAACCTTTCAACATCTCATCTAATAACCATTTTTAAATAGTAAACAACGTTTTCAGAAAGTAACATTTATGTTGTGCAACATAACTTTTTTTCTAGAAAGGATAAAATTCTAATTTTTAAAATATAGGTTCTTAACATAAATATCTAGGGAAAGGATATTTTTTCATAATTATTTTTTATTGAAACATAGAAAATGGGGGGATATTATGTAACCCTCTTTTCTACTATCTCATTCAAGAAATGAGATCTTAAACCTTGAAGTGACTATCAACCCAAAGGGTGAGCCAAGCCAAGATTTGGGGATCTTACGATTTCTCCTCTATGCAAGGATGGGGTGGTGAGTTAAACAACACCTTGGGGAGAAGAATTCAAACTAGAAAAAAAAATCTAGACCTAAGTCTATAAGATACAATGAATAAATCTATCACAACACAAAGAGAAACAATAACTTTTCTAGAAAAAATGGGAATAGGGAATGTTGTGCACTTGGTCCAAACTTGTTGTTTCTACAACTTTATTGAGGACTCATTCACCAGGTGGTGAATGGGTCTTGGTGTACCTATCTAAGAGACTTTGAATCTGGAAATGAAGTTTGTACACAGTGAAAATATATTGTCCCTAAAACGCTAATAGGGATTCATTCACTAGGTGGTGAATGGGTCCTGGTAGGCTCTTCCAAAAAACTCTGAACCTAATCTTGAAGTTCCAAATTTGCACTTCTTTCCTACAACTTAAAACTCCCACTTCTGGATCTGGATCTGCTAATAATCTCTCTTTAGGCTACAAATAGAATGATCATAGAAGATGTAATCACTTAGGAAACAAGTCATTAGGCTCGATTGAATGTCTTGTGCATTTCCCCAAAACCTAGAATCCATCATGATTTTCCATAGGCATCTATCATCACTTCTCCAATAATGCTTGATCTTTAACACAAAATGAGCTTCAAGACCTATAATGTTTCTCCAAGACTTCACCCTTTCTTTCTTCTTGAATATGAATGCTTTATCTCATGAAACTTCTATAGACTCTTAAATTGCTTAGATGAAACTATGTGAAATAACCTTATATTTATACTTAACTTAAGATTAAATCCTGAAATTCAAATAACACAAGTTGACATCAGATCTAGGATTTTAAATCATTAAAATATCTCCAAAAGTATATCCCAAGGGGGGTGTCCTAAGTTAAGGAGGATCCATTCTCCATAGGGCGAATGGGTCGTAGCATACTTAACTAGGACATGTTTTAGGGAATGTGAAATGTGATGCTAAAAGGGGGTCCTAGAACCTAGTGAGGACCAATTCACCAAGTGGTGAATGGGTCCTAGGTCACTATCCCAGGACACATACCTTGCAAAATAAAGTGTTATGTAGCATTATTAATTATTTTTGAGTTTTATCCCTCGAAAAATGTAATAAATTAGGCTTGGATTTGAATTTAAAGGAATAATTAACTTTAATTTAGCCTCAATTAATTAATAGAGCCCTATATTAGTGTGAAAGTGTAAAGATACACTTTACAACACCCTAAATAAGGCATAATTAAGTCCATTTTATCATTAATTATTCATTCCCAAACTAAGTGTGAAAAAGGGTTACTTTTTTCGATGCTACATTTAGCCCCCACTTTAGCGGCCATATGATACTATGTGCATATGCAAGGTAAAGGAATCAAAATTTTATAAAAAGGATACTCATATGAATTCATTAGGGAGAATGAAGCCCCCACTGTATTTACCTAAAAAACCATAATGTTAAAGACTGCATCTTGCACCACAAGTTCATTAGTCACTATAAAATCCCCTTATCAAAATTCTATAGAGAATTGAATTCAAGGGTAGATGTATGCCCCCTTGATTCTGCTTGCTTTATGGAGGTGGAATCAAGGTGAATACAAAATCACATTGAATTACGTAGGTTGTATCATAGGGTATTTCCAAGTACCATACCGCATAGTGATAGACATTTGATGAGAACGGGAGTGGAACCATGATTCCAACACAATAAATGACATCGAAATGGAGTCCTCTAGCCCCCAATATGCTAATTTGAATGAAATTACCTTTAAATGAATAAGCTTTATTTACTAGGGTTTTACTATATACTAATGAAAATGACACTTTTAGCTATTCATTTGACATTTACCTTTTTTTAAATTACCTTGGTGCAGAGTGATCGAGGATTCCAAGCCAAAGGACCTACAAGCCCCCTAGATTGGACGTGGTTCATAGCAAGGTAGCATGAGGCACACTTCGACAAAAGGTGAGTGGATTATGCTATGCTATTTCATCATTTTCATGCATTTACTATACTTTTTTATGTAATTAGAGGGATTTTAAGACCCTAGAAAAGATTGGTGCAAAGCTTCCATCTTTGTCGCAAAGCATCCCTTACTAGCACAAAGTGTCCCACCTTGGTGCAAAGTGTCCCACTTTGGCACAAAGTATCCAAAATTGTCTAAAATGTCTAAGACACCCCATCCAAAAATGGTATAAGTGTCCACATTGGCTGTAAAGCATATTAGAGAAACTCTAATGTTATTTAATTGATAAATTTAGGATTTATTTTGTGTATTTTTCTATTTTAGATTCCTTGTATAGCCTGATAGCATCTTGAAGGGAGACAATTTTGCTTTCTTTGAGATTTTATCACTCGACTATCACAGGAGGATATCAGCCTTTTGGAGGATGTAAGATTATTTTGGGTATACCTCATGCCACCTATGAGGTATCATGATGCTGTGTTGCTATCCCTATTAGAGAGATGGAACATGGACACATGTACCTTCCATCTCCCCACGGGAAAGATGACTATTACTCTAGAGGATGTACATCACATCCCACATATTCACATCTGAGGCGAACCTATACACCTAGTTGATGATAGATCCTGTAGATAGATGAGAGATGATATTCTATCTTTTCTACAATGGCCTATATTTTAGTTGAGCATTGGTCCATGCATTGAGCTTAGATGGATTCTACATGCACAAACACCACTTTTGTGATGGATCTTGATCACTACCATAGCACTCACATTGGTAGTACATGGTTGAGGATCTCATTTAGTTGGTGTTCTTGTACATACTATCAGGGGCATGGAGGATCAAAGGATCATCTATGCATGGGGTTGTAGTATGCTCATCCATTTGTACTATGAGTTGGGTCGATTTGTTTATCAGGAGCTCAATAGCATTGTACATTGTACAATCTTATAGGTATGGTGCTTTGAGCACATTACATGTACCGGGTCAACTAGGTTGCCTACTGTAGCAACCATGGGCTATCCACAGGTCTTCATTTATCCACTAAGATGACCATGACAGGAGGGGGATTTATTGCACTAGCATATTAGATTTGATCAAGATGATGATGATATCAATTGGATACCATATCTCAAGATTCCCTAGTGGGAAGATGATAGGAATGAGCTATGTAGGCTACAGTTGAACTGATTTATTATAGGCAAGCACAATTACATAGTGAGGCCATTCTACTATGATCATGGCATGTGTCAGTTTGGCCAGATCCAGGTACCTCCGCGAGCCAAACTGATGTATCAATGATCAACACCGACTATTTCGAGACCTCGAGACAGTTGTCAACTCACTATTGAGGATGTATGTATTAGTGGTTCAAAGGATGAGGACCACAACATGCCCCTAATCTCTGAGGTCACAACACAACCAGCTCCAATATTCCTTATACACCACCCTATAGGCCACATCAGAACTCTTCCAAGTCGTAGAGAGGATAGATATGATGAGCAAGTGGACAAAGATATAGATGATGATAGTCAACACCATGCCTAACATATTTCTAGGTATAGATGAGGATGAGGAGGAGGAGGAGACCCATTCTATGAGTGAGGATATTGATAAGATAGAGGAGGATCCAGTTGCCCTCGATAAGGGAGAGACACCCCCTACCAAAGTCATTAGATCACATGCCTCAACTAGTTCAGAGATCTACACTCATGGGCATGGGGAGGCCAACAATAGTGGGATATCCACACCTCCAACACAAAGGTGGACCACCATTGTATGGCTATACCCCGACTAGAAGATTGGGGATCCAGGTGATGATTTGATATTTATGTAATTTCATTGTGCTTTTATCTTTTATATATATACTTTATATATGATGATGATGTTTATTGATGTTCTTACAATTTCTATCTTGCAGAATCCACATGAGAGTGGCATGAGCTCTACTAGTGAGTGATCACTGAGATAGTACCTCCACTATGCACAAAAGATGATACACTCCCAGAGTACATGCCCCCACCTTTTGTGGCGAAACATGCAAACCTCTTCAAGTCAGTAACGAGATTAGGCACAACATACAAGAGAACTACCAGTTGTATTGACCATCTTCTAATGCAGCTTTCAATAGCCTGAGTATCTCAAGGTCCAACTAATAGTAGGATAGAGGATGACCTATGAGTAGAGATCTTGAGGCTATGAAAGGATCTTGGTAGGGCATAGTTAGATAAAGAGTGGATAGATCAAGAGTGCATTGAGGAACTCATACAAGAGGCAAGAGCATCTGGAATAGTGGAGGGCCTATGATTATCCTCGAGTAGGCTACAATTGCATACTACCATATCATGATGGCCATGAGGATCACCAATCCTTGAGGGGTCTAGCAGTTATAGACCTTACTAGCATTGTATTTAGTGATGTATATCTACCTAAACTTTTGATGATATATATGAGCATTGATGTTTTATGTTTTTACAATCTTGTGTTGAATTAAATGTCACTATGATTTATTAAATATCTTTTGCAAGAATATGTAATAAATATCTTCCTAATTTAATTTTTATGTGATCTAATTACAACTTTTCGAGTTTACACTAGATACTACATTATGATTAAGCATGCTATGTTAACTTAAATGCACCTATGATCTAATATTTAAATGAATCTAAGGATCTAAATTAATATAACACACAAGGTTTTCTTTTGAATAGTATGGTAACTAAATTAATAATTCAAACCAATTGAACAATCACTTTAGACTCTAAGGCACACTATTATCGTTTGTCAAAGAATAAAGCAATGTGAGATAAAATAGAAGCTATCTACCTAATCTAACATCACTTCTCTAACATACTATTCAAAAGATGGGATTTCATATGTAATACTGATGCAAATGCATGACATTAATTGGTTCTTTCAGAGGTGTCCCATCCATTTTTGTTAATGTGTAGGCTCCAGACCCATAGTTTTCTTTGATTACATAAGGTCCTAACTAGTTAGGGCTGAATTTTCCTTTTTCATTCGGAAGAGCATTGCCATTATGTTGATTTTTATATAACACCAAGTTACCTTTATTAAATGCATGAGGGATGGCACTATCACTATAATCATGTTGCATTTTTTTAGAATAAGCTTGAAGATGCTCAAGAGCATTGATAAGCCTCATTAAGAATTTCAAGTTGATGTAATCATTGCTCTTTATAAGTAGTATCATCAATAAGTCCTTTAAGAGCAATTCACAGTGAAGGAATTTCTAACTATAAGGGAATTATTGCTTCAGCACCATAAACAAGGTTATAGGGAGTGTTTCTAGTAGATCTTCTAACGCTTGTACAGTAAGCCCATAATGTATAGGTTAGTTGAGTATTCTAATCTTTGTTATGTTTACTTACTATTTTTGGTAGGATTTGTTCAATAGTCTTGCTAGTCAAATTTTCTTGTCCATTTGGTTGTGGGTAATATGGTGTTGAAAAGCGATGTTGAATATTAAATGTTTCCAAGAATTTCTTCACACCATTTCTCTCAAACAAGGTTTTATAATTCGAAAACAATGTAGAAGGGAGAATAAAGTGAGAAATAATATGTTCCAATATGAAATGACATATTGCATTACCTATCATGAAACGAAGAGGGATAGCTTCTACCCATTTTTTTAAATAGTTGGTTTGTGGTAATGATAAACGTGTGTCCAACGGAAGAAGGCGGTGATATCTTTCCAATAAGATCCAAACCCCAAACTAAGAATGGGCCAATAGTGGAACTGTAAACAGCTCCGGGCAGAGCACAAATAAAGGAAGTTATAATTCCTGTACCATGGCGGTTTCTTCAATGACTCAAAAAAAAATCTTGTCCCATTTGTCTCTAATACTAACCTATGACAACCTAATTTTTGGAAACGGAATTCATCTTCCCTCCAAAGTGGGGTGTCAACCCTCCGGTAAAAAGGTAACCATGTTTCGGCGGTTATAGGGATTTCATATTTGCTTTTTAAAACAAGAAAACGGCGGCAATACCATTGAAATGATCTCTTTGTATAAAAGACGGTGTTTTACTATGATACTAGATGTAAAGCCAAAGACGCCTATGATTGCTTTTAGTTTAGGCCCTGAAAACATATTTCAAATAATTTAATATCATCGTGTATCATCTCGGCTATAGTTGTTAGTATCGCTTAATAACATCTCTTTTGCTTTATTTATCCAACAACAGCTTTTGTTCCATCATGGATCTTATAAATGCGGTAAAATCAAATGCGCGATTCCTCGAGAGCTGGCGCAGCGAACGCTTTCCATATCTCTACATTAAGCGATTATCTTTTTGCAGTATGTTTTCAACTTTGTATGATTCAAATTTTTCTAATAATGTCATCATGAGGTCTCTGTATCAAATGATCTTATCATGCTTTACTTGATATGCACCATTTATTTTTTTAATAATTAGAATGGAATCACCAAATATAGAAATGTGTTTGACATTTAATGCTAATGTTGCACATATACCAACTATTAAATTTTTGACTCTGTAGTGTTAGTTGTACATAGGAAGTTTAAATGGAAAGATAAGCGAATAATCTTACCTGAAGGAGGAATTAATATAACCCCTGCCCCAAAGCTAATTCGACACTTAGAACCATCAAAGTACAATTCCCATGTTTCTTTTCCTTTTTGAATAGTCAACACATTCTCATCAGGGAATGAGTCTACATTAGGCAATTCTAGGGGAGAGGGAGCATCAACAAATTTGTTGGTCAAGGCTTGTTCGTTGATTGCCTTTTGAGAGAAAAAATTAATATCAAACTCAATTAACAACATAACCCACTTAGCTAAGCGTCCTAATAAATCTATTTTAGAAAAAAGGTGTTTTAAAGGATCAAATTTTGTCATCACATGAATTTCAGCATTCAGTAAGTAATTCCTCAATTTACTAGTAGTGAATATGAGATCCAAACATTATTCTCTATCAATGTATATCGTGTCTCATAATTAATCAGGGTTTGGCTAATATAATGAAGAGGATTTTCTTTACCATTGTCATCTTATTGAGCCAATAATGTTGTGAGAGCATGGGCTAACGTTGCTATATAAAGGATAAAAGATTTGTCTTGCATAGTGGGTTGTAAAATAGGTGGAGTAGCAAGATAATCTTTCAAACTCTCAAAGGCCTATTTACAATTCTCATTCCAATTAAACTGAACCTCTTTCTTAAGGAGTTGTGTAAAGGGTAATTTTCAATCCACCAAGGATGCTACAAAATGACGAATAACCTAAATTCTTCCTTGTAAAGTGTGCAATTGGGAAATGTTTCTAGGAGGTGGCATGTTAATGATAGGATCAATTTTCATCATGTCCACCTCAATGCCTCCCTCGCGGAGATACCTTTATAAACCTGTAAAACTCTCACATTCACCCAAAGTATACACTTCGTAGTCTAATCTCATATTTACACATTCTTTCAAACATTTTTCAAAGGGATATTCCAATACTGTCTCTTGTTTGAGTTGGCTGTGATTTGCTTGTAGCTCATCATGTTCATGTAATCTCCAAAATCTGTGTATTCATTTAATCCATGAAACATCAACATCGCTAGCTCCTTTGATATGTTTCAATCTAATGCTCTTTAATCCGTGCAAGTTGAATAACTACTCCAGTGTCTATTCCAAGTAGTAAAAGTTGTCTTGTATTGATCTGAGGGTTGATAACATTTCCGATTATAATCCATAAAATCCATCTCATGAACGCATAAAAAGCATGCCCCAAAGTCGACCTAATACCGCATCGGCGCTAATATTAGGGAAGGGGAAATGGAATCTTTTCAAAAGATCTTCTTATTCTAAACTGCAAAGTCTGCACATCCTAATAACATGATTAATGTTTCACAACGGCTAACAATACCAGTTTCTATCCAAATGAGAATAATCTCAAGAGGGTTGGATAAACCGGCCCCTCAAAGGAGTTTCACCCAGCCCTTCCAACCAACAAAGCCATTCTTAGGATTCATCTTTTGTGAATTTTTTTACTAGTTTAGCATTTTCTTCAAGGACTATGTTGTGTATTACTATCTTAACATCAATTCCTGGCATATCCAAATAAGTCCAAGCAAAAAGTTTGTGAAAATCATGAAGTAAAGTTGCATGATCTTCTTGTTCCTCTTCATCAAGGAACTTTCTTATTTGAATCACTCTTTATTCGTTAGTTGTATCCATTGGTATGTTGATTGTATCTCCCAAAGGAAGTGCACTTTGTTTCAGAATCTCAGGATTGTATACTTCTTTTTCCTTATCATTCTCATTACTTTCCTTGTCTTCATCATCTTGCTTAGCACTAATCATAGCACATGTAACCCATTTCTTTTTATGAGGAGTAAATGACTTATCATAAACTCCTAACATTTCCTTCAAAGCTTCATCATCTTCAAAATATTCCAATGACTCTTCACAAGTTGTATCAATCAATTTAGGATGCTTCAAAGAGAGATTTGTTTTATTAGGGTTACACATGACGGTGTTGATGTTGAGTGAGGGTATTCTCATTGCTTGTGTTATCTTAGAGGGACAATACCCCAAACCACTTTTTTTTTCTTGTGTGTTAGGCTCTATAGGAATATGGATGCCTTGTTCTTTCCTTCCACATCCTTTTCCACTATAACCAAGCTGTTTTACAAGCTCATAACCTCTTCCATAAATTTTGTCCATCTATTTCGGGTTTGGTGATTGCTGGTAGTCTATCTCATCAATTTTTTTTGTATAGCGTGTGTCTTCTTCTAGAGTAGATGAAGTAGATGCTTGTGAGTTTTCTTATGAATTTTATGTTGACATTACCATTGGTTTCTTTTTCTTTTCAATTTCTTTTGTTGTAATTTTACAGTCTCCCATAAATGTTCATATGAAATCTAAGGAACCCCAATCATCTTCTAACAACTTAGTGACTTCATCAATGTTTTCCTCATGTTCTTCTTCCTTCGTTACTTCCAATTTTGTAGTTGGTTTCCATGCTTTCAAAGGATCTTTTCCTTCTTTCTCTACAATTAAGTAACTTTCAAATTCATGATCAACTTTTAGTGTGTGAACTTTGTTGTCATAAATGTATTTCATTACATGGTGGAGGGTAGAGGGCACTCCATTCACTTCAAGAATCCAAGGTCTCCCCAAGAGGAGAATATAAGAAAGATCGTGAGGTATAAGATGGATCAGATTTTGTAATGTTACTTTCCCTACTCTAATAGGCATTATGATGATGCCAAGCAGTTGTTTTCCTATATTATCAAATCCATGGATAGACAAATAATCAAGGGCGATGTCACTCCTATCCATATGAAGCTTTTCCAAAAGGCTCACACTACACACATTAAGGGTTGAACCATTGTCAACAAGGGTTCTCTTTATCCCAATTCAATTAACATAGGCTATTATCATGAATGCATCATGCCATTTTTGAATTTCCAAGGAGAGTAAATATCTTTGGTAAAAAACAATGTCTAAATCTATGTCATTTATCCCTTGAACTAGCACTACCACATTGTTGGAACTAGTATTAGGAGGAATCATAACTTGTTGCAAGGTTGTTTGAAGCGTACTATGGTAATTTGGTGAGGCTTGAATAAGATCACATAGGGATATCTTAGCAAAAGTATTCTTAAGTTTTTCAACAAGAATGTATTCCTTTCCACTATTCACAAGTAAATGAGGAGTACCAGGCAAGATAGGTTGAGGCAAAGGTAATGCAATAGGAGTGGTTTGTTGTTGCCTATTGTTTCTTGTATTATATGTGTGCACAAAGATGTTATAGCCTATTTGTTGTGAAGCATTTTTATCATGAAGTGAGGGATTGTTTTTAGGTGGTTCAAGGATAGCACAGGTTTGTTTTGAACTTGAGGTTTTTGTGAAGGAGGGTAAATGACAAGTTGTGGTGTGATTGTGTTAACGTCTTTGTGTTTCAGTTTATTAGAACAAGCCTTACCGGATTCACCTTGCAAGATGAATTCCTTAAGGGCTTCATCTAACATATCAAAGTCATCACTACTAAAGGGCTTGAGGGATAGGTTAACTTTGAAAAAGAGATTTGACATAATCAAATAAATATGTTTGTCCAAGGGTCTTGTTTGGTGTTTTTTATGTTTTCATCTTTTGTTTTTGTTTTCTAATGATTGCAAAATGTAAGCTAATGTATCTAATGATGCAATAATATTGAAAATGAAATGAAATTGCATAAATCTAATGCTAACTTGAACTAAAATATGCAAGAAATGATTTTCCTAATGTTCTAAAATCTAACTAAATGAACAATAAATTGAATGCAAGAATGAACTATTTCAAAAAATTACTTCTCAGATCTAGCAACAAAAACAAAAATTCAAACTAGAAATTGAAAATCACTTAGAATTTTTGTTGTTACAATCTTTATAGGGACTCATTCACCCTATGGAAAATGGGTGTTGGCCTCCTATAATGATTTTAATAAGTAAGCCTTTACAATCATGATTCAGAGATTGGACATCTAACCTAAATAGCTATTTCAATCATCAGGAAGGTGCATTTAACTTGTCAACCCAGGGACGTGAATTTGAAATGGGTTAGTGCAATATGTGCACTAGGAACTCAAAGTAGCCGCTAAACAACAAGTAATTCTAAACTAATGCTAAACTAAGAAGATAGATTACTCACCAAGTGGGCTCCCTTGGATAAGTATCCTCTAAAACTAATGAGAACTCAGATGCTCAAAATCAGAACTTTATTTTATTCACTATGGATAATGAGTGCAAAAGAGTAATGTATCTATATTATTGAAAATTGGAGAGTGCAAGTACAATATCAAATTGTGCAACCTCTTGAAGAAGGAACATCAGATCTTTATTTATACTACTAGCTAAACAAGACAGTCAACTCCATGACTGGGAGAACACCATTTAGGGAAAACAGAGAAAATGGAGCAATGGCGGTTACACGTGCATGATATTTGGTCAAACATGTAGGTCCAAACGCAAATTCAACATAGCAATAATGATCATGCATGCTCGATCATTAAATTCCACTACAAGGCGGTTATGTTCAGTTGCATGAAGAATCTTCTATCATGGGCCTCCTTTGACTTGGAGCAATTCCTTTGCTAGATGTTATGGTGCATGCCCAGTTGGTGGTGTCTTCCTCAACTTAGCATATTAAATCTACGTGGCAATGTTAGTACGCATAGTAATTGCACTTTTATAACCACCTTAAGGAACATTCATTAACCACATGCAAAATCAATATAGATAATCCACATAATATGCCAAATGTCATTAAAACTTGCAGAGATAGGATTTAAGTCCAATGTCAATGGTTTGAGGGAAACATTATGAAAATACCAACATTTAACATTAAATTCCATGACATCTACCAGCAAATAAACTATATATTCTACCCAAAATTAGACAAAAAACTAGGCTCATCACTCCCCCCAACCTAACATTTTGTTGGTCCTCCAATAGGGGAAGGGTTGTTCTTCAACTTGGTCACAGCTTTGAAATTTGCAACTGATAGTTGTCCAACATTAGTGGCTATAGTGTGTGAATCAAGATCTCAATAGAATCCTCCCAATCTATCAAATCTGTTCCATCTCTGCTTTTTTGCAGCAATGTCATACTAGTAGAATCTTAAGTTTGGCACGGGCCACATGAGCATGGGTGGCTAGAAATTCAAGGGAAGCCAAGATCGCCCTTGTGTTCTCCCAATTTGAATACACCTATCAATCATTTTTAGTGTTGTAGCATAATTGTGGATGGAATGAGGCTCATCCTATTTCAGCTCATCAGTTAGACTATTCCACCTTTGTGATAGACATCTTCTCATAGTTTCCTCCTTTGTTGTTGTCTTTACCTCATACTCACTGCAAACTACCTCAATCCAAGGCATAATCTTGTTTCCATAACTAGGTATGAGAAGCATTTTGTGCCATTCT
>VDFB02142502.1:87086-142377 GCA_007258455.2 Sequoia sempervirens | reverse complement strand
CATTGTCCCCCTGACAGCTCAAGAAAAACATATTGGAGACACCGAAGCATATCGGGAGAGATGACATTATGTCCCGCCGATGGAACCATACATGACATAATGAAGACATTTATTAAATCACAAATTTGCAGTGGTAGGTAATATCAAGGAAACATAAGGCTATCAGGCTAACAGAAAACTCGGTCCCCCGATTCAGCTATAAACAATCAAAAGAAAAGAGTATTGAAATGAACGATGGCTATCGGCAGGATATGAACGTAAGTTCCCCCGATGAGTCGATAACACATGAAGAGAAAGATCATATTATAAATGATCATATATAAGCTAAGGAAAGGGATCGGAGGGACTAGAGCTTATCGGGGAGAAATTATCTAGTGTCCCACTGATACCCCGAAGGAAAGATAAAGACATAAAACTTCATCGAGGAGACTTAAGTGTATCGACAGGAGATGAAAAAAAATCATAACATAGCAAAACATCGAACGAAGAAGCCAATATCATGGAGATAAAAGTATAAGTCCCTCCAATAGAGCGAAATGCATGAAAAGGAAAACAAGGATTGAATAAAAATTTCATCATGATTATGGTAATGTTGATGTGGAAAATATAAAGTGCATTTCATCGAGGGGATTAGTTTTTTTTTTTAAGAACGTAGTGAAAATTCATATAGGTAAATGCAAGATAAAATATTTTTACCAAGGGAGAGGTAATTACTTTGCATGGAGAATATTTTCATGATTGAAAGTGAAACTTTTCACAAAGGAAATTAAAGGACAATTTAAAGCCTTGTAATGGGTGATTATTTTTACTCAAAGAGTATTTTACACCGAGTGAAGATGCACAAATTAAATACAAAGTGAAATTACTAGTGAAAGGAGATTATTAAAATTAATTTTCATGGGAAGACAATAAAGATTAAAATTAAATATTTTAATATGTCAAAGGAAAATTAATTAAATGAAGAGTTGCAACAGACGAACGTATGAAGGGTCATAACCCTAAAAAATGTAATGTATATATGTAAGATGAAATCATATCATCAATCAATAGAGAGTAGGTTAGAAAAATCATCAATAATAGTAGTTAGGTTCATCCATTCGCATATGACCTTTCGGTCATCCACTTTCATATTTCAAAAACTTTTTCTATTAATGTATATCTTTTGAAGCAATATAATGGAGATGATTGTTCATAATCGGTGATTTATTTCTAGTGTTCAACTATTGTGTTAATATTCATTCCTATATGTTTTGTGTTGTCTCCAAAGTGGTTTTCCTTAATTATTCAAATTTATACAATTTTTCAGGACACATTTGTTGTTGTGTGATTTTCTTGATTGGGTTCTGACTAGGGTGAATTAAATTCCTTTCAAGTAATTCATTTTAATGGGTTCCTGCTAGGAATTAAAATCCTTTTAAATTGATTGCTCTGACTGGTTTCCCTCAAGTTAAGAATTAAAAATCCTTTCATGATATCACAGTAATTTGGGAGCATAACACTAGGATTCATAAAGAAGAGTAAAGTAACTGACAAACCTACACGTTTGTACAAGGTGCAAACATCCAAAGTGCCTAACAAGTTAGAGTTAATCTGAGAAATAGATTCACCTATCTTATATATTTGTCTCCATCATCATCATCCACTCCTCAACTCCATTCACCCACTAGGATTAGGCACTAATCAAATTTAGAACATTTTATACAAACTTTACTTATACACCCAATTCTTGAAACATCTACAGTAGGAACTAGTCATTAAGCTTTGCATCTACTTCACACCCACATTCCATTATGATTAGATTTCCCAAATTAGAGATCATATTCAAACCTTCAAATCTGCCTTATCATTCAGGTACACCCGCCTAGGTTTAGCAGAGCCTAAAGAGTAGGGGGTTATCAACCATATTCGCCACGTTCATTAGCCAAAAATGTACTAAGAGATTAGCACCCTCTTAAGGTTCAAAACCTGCGTTTTTGAGACCTAATAGATTGGTGACTCTACTAGGGATCAACTCAAGAAAAATTTGGTTCTAGCCTATCCATTTAAAGAGTCAACAAAGTTTTTTCAAATTGATCTTCAACCAAAGGTTCATAATTGTGTCATTTGCACTCCCCATCTGAGTCACGCACCTAACAGATTGGTGACTCTACTAGGGAACAACTAAGCAAATCTACACCTTGAAACAAGTCACCATAGAGTCATTCGAAAATATTTCATTGTATAAGTCATTAAAAGATTCCACTGGGAACACATATAAAAGATTGTAAACTTTACTCACTTTTCATAAAAGTGAGTGGTGACTCTATCAAAAGTTTGCAGGAACGAGTGCATGACTGAGAAATTAAAATACACATCAAAAAGAATAAATCCTAGAGTTCAAAGCATCAAAGCATCCTACGAAATGAATAGCAGGAGATCTTTGCACCAAGAAATTCCAAAGAACAATGGCAGGTGGACAGATAAGCATGAATCTCCTCCTACAAAGGCTGACACAAATAGGAATGAAGTGGAATCTAATCAATCAAATGTCATGTGTGGTGATAAGGGGAATACCTTAGAGAAACCTTTCATAGTGCATAATAGTCCTTTTCACGGTGATGAAGGACACCATTCAATGCCACTTGAACAAAATAATCTAACTAACATCATTCTCAATTTCAATCCAAATCCTCAACAGGAGAATGAATTCTTCGCACATATAGATGAAAAAATAATTCAAAGACAAAATGAGTATGACTAGAGGTTTTCATCACAGCAAGGAGAAGAGACCCGGTATGGATTTATGGACCATTCTACTCCTGATGAGAATTATGACAAAATGACCACTCAAGAGTTGGAACAACATGTGGAAAGACAGAGGGAGGAAGTTAGGAGGTGGCAGCAATTGATAAAAGAAAGTAAAGAACTGAAGCAACAAATGTCCCAGATGAATATCCATTCATCAAAATGGCCAAGATGTGTCCCTCCCCATAAGCAAGGGGGAAAAATCAATCCACATGGGTCATCTCATAATACAGGTGTTCCAAGTACTTCAAAAGCACCTCACAACACAGTTGGGAAATCAAATCAACATGTGCAGCATAATGTTCCAACACAAAACTCACAATCACAAAACACTAGCAAAATTCCATGATCTCACCCACCACCGAGATAATATGTTCCACATTATCAGCACCATGTGCCACAATAGAATGTATATTCTCACCAGAATGCCCAACAAAATGTATACCAACCTCAATATGGATTTCAATATTACCCCAATCTGCCACATCAAAATCCTTGTCCACATAATCTTGCAAGTATGAGCAGACAATTTGAGTTGGTTAGATATCCAATATACCCATACCCTATTGATACCAACTTGAAAAATATTGCCCCCAAATTCACAAGGAACAAAGCAACTACAACAAAGGAACATGTAAGAAACTTTGATGCTTTCATTCAGGATTTGGGCATGGAACAGGAGGATGTCCTTATGAGGCTATTCATGATGTCCTTGACTAAATCAGCAAGGGACTGGTTCAATAGCCTACCAGATGCTTCAATTACCTCTACAGTAGACTTCAAAGATCAATTCTTTGAGCAATATGGGACCAATGTGCCCCTAAATTTTCCCTACATGAGTTAATATTGCTATCATAAGCATCGAATTAATCTATTTTTGACTTTAATCTGAAGTTCTCCAAGATTAATAACAAGATGCCACATGGATCTAAGTCAGCTAACTTAGCAACCTTAAGCATCTATTTGTGAGCCTTTGATCCTAAAATAGGGTATGAGCTCAGAAACATATGTCCTAATAGCTTGAATAAAGCACAAAAGGCTACTATAACCATTGAAAATAATAGGAAAGTTGTCAGCATAATTGGCAAAAGAGATAACCTTAGGATCCCACAAAATCCTAACAATCACCAAAATAGACAAGAAAATCAATACAGGAATGAAAGGCCAAGATTGCATGACATGCCCTATAACACCACTTGGAAGGATGGGCAACCAGTGGGTAAACCAAATTGGAAAGAGACTCTTGATCCCATGAAGAAACATGGAGCACACGTAGTGGATACTAAACCATGGTGTCCACTATATCATAGACCCCATTCCCCAGAACACTATGTAAGTCTCAAACTTGCCAAGAAGATGACTGGTCATGAGAACAAGATAGAGATGGCCACACCGTACAGGTGTGATCCAAAGGATCTTCACTGCAAATTGGAAGTTTCTCTTTATCTTCAGAATCGCATCATTAGTAAGAGGGTGAAATCCCACTCCAACATTATTAACCTCGAATCCGAGTCAATTGGAGTCCCGGCTCAAAATATGTAAGGTCAAACCTATGGTCAACCCTCAGAAAACAGGGCAGAAAAAGGGAAAAAATAAAAGTTGTCAAAATTGGCCAAATTCAACACCATTATGTAGTGCTCATCACCATGATTCCGGCGAAGTTCGTTTCACGAAAAACGGAGTCCATATGACAAAGTTATAGATGGTCAAAACCTGGGTTAACTGATGACGTCAATGCCCAGTCAGCACCATGGCCAATCAGCCCTTGACACTTGTCATCTCCTCAATCCTCCATTTGGCAAATATTTTGGAAAAATATATATATAAAAATCAAAATAAAATAAATGAAAAAAAAAGAGTATAAAATTAAACTCCTAAAAAAGTGGGATAAAACCCACCCATTAAGGGGGGCGCCCACTTTATGTGGGAAGCCACCCACACACAGGGGGCGACCCACATTATGTGGGGACGCCACCCATGTTATGGGGGGGTGACCCACCTAAAGTGGGGGCGCCACCTAATATGGGGATGGCCCACATTTTGTGGGGAGCCTTCCATAAAGGTGGAATCCCCACATTTAAGGAGATTTTCAATATTTTTTTCCTAAAACAATTAAATTTGCCACCCCAACAAAATAAATCAAGATTTATTTTGTAACAACAAATGCCCGGAAAGAATAAAATTAGGGGCTTGGAATTTTTAAAGGGGGATATTATTGTTAATTTATCTATGTAAAGGAGATTATTAAGATTTTTATGTAAAAATGGAGAGATAAGGTGGATTTTGTAAATCATTTGGTTGTTAACCAAATTGAGTAAATTTTTTGTATAAAAAGGGGAGATTAGAGGCTTAGAGGGGCAATTGAGAATTCTTCAAGTGTTGGAGACTTAGAGTGTTTTGGGAGATAATTTGTTGTTCTTGTACATCGGGAGAATGTTGGAATTCCGTCGTGCTTGAAGGGAAGAGCTTGCTAGCTATTGTAATGCCGAATTTTTGAAGATATCAATCAGATCGGCCTACTCTTTGGAGAGGGACCCGGAGACGTAGTCATTTTATGACGAACTCCCTTATCAAGCTGTTTGCATTTTCTCTTTCTTGTCTCCTTTTGAATTCTGTCTTTTTCTCAATTCCATTAGTTTAATTATGTTATGGTGTTGATTTCATTTTAGTAATTTGGAGATTGGAATTGTAATTGTTATGCATTCTTTAAGCAATCGTCTTAGATCCTAAATCGGATCAAATTGGTATCAGAGCTATGTTTTGACTAAGTATTGCAGATTCAAATGCTTACACGCTCACAGCTTCAACAAGGCAAAGGCAAGCTTGAAGAGTTTAATCCAGAGATTGGAAGACGAAGAGCTCATTCACGAACACAGATGGCAGATCCAAATGATGGACAAAGTTCTGAGCTTGGTGAGAAGGAATTTCAGAAGGCTTTTCTCGACATGAAGGCTATGGTCAAAGTCTTATTCCAGGAGAGGCAAGAAAAGATGCAGAGACATGAAGCTCGTGCAGGCAAAGGAAAGAAATCAGGAGATGATCCTGAGCCTCCGAAGACACCTCCCTCTTCTCCTTCTCCTCCCTCTTCTCCGTCTTCTCCGTCTTCTCCTTCTTCTACTCATTCTATTCCTTTTAATCCTTTTAAGGGTGCACATAAGCCCAAAATTAAGTTGGATGTAAAATTTGACTTACCAAAATACTGTGGTGAATTAAATGCTGAAAAACTAGATGATTGGGTTCAACAAGTTGAAGTCTATTGTAGATTCCAAAACCTCGTAGATGATGCTGATAGGATCCAACTTGCTACTCTTCGGTTAGGGGGTACAGCTCTAACTTGGTGGGAGAGTAGGACTAGAGCAGAAATCTCCCAACATGGTAAAGTCAACTTGTCCTGGACAGAATTTGTAAGTGCTCTTAAAAAGCAATTCTATCCCTTAGGCTACATGCAACAGCTAATGATGAATTGGCAGATGTTTAGGCAAGGGAAAGGTCAGTCTGTTCAGGAGTACACTCATGAATTTCGTAAAAGGGCTATTGCATTAGATGTTCCATTGTACACCCAGGATACTTTGTTGAAGTATATAGGAGGTCTTCATTCCTACCTTAGACATTCAATTTTGGTTTTGAATCCCAATAACCTTGGTGAAGTTTGTGTCCAAGCTACCCACTTAGAGTCTAGAGGTAAGGGATCATTCATTGATAAGTTTGATAAAAATCCATCTAAGTCTGATGGAAAGTCTAAGGGTAAAGATAAAGAAAAAGATAAAGGTAAGGGAAAGAAGACAGCTACGGTGAAGAAAGAGGGTGAAAAACCCACATGTTCGCATTGCAAGAAAGAGGGGCATGATGAATCGAGGTGCTGGAAATTGCATCCGAAAGCAAGGCCAAAAAGATTTGGAGGCAATAAAGGCAAACAAAAGACTACTACTGCTATCATTCAACAGGATCTTGGATCTGATTCTGGAGATGAGACAAAGATCGTTGCTGTCGGGATCCAAGGTAAAGGGAAAAGTATAATTCTCTCTTCTGATGCAAGTATTTCTAATGCAAGTACAAGTAATGCAAGTAAAGTATCCACTCCTAAAGTTGATAAACAATGGAATGAACTATTCCACATTCGTGTGGTAACTAAACACACAAAGATTGATACATTATTTGATTCGGGCTCTCAAGTCAACTTGATTTCTAAAGAGGTTGTTAAGAAATTGAATCTAACTACTACTCCTCATCCTAATCCCTATCCACTTGGATGGGTATGTAATGATGCACAGTTGCAGGTGACAAAATAGTGCAAATTGCATTTTGCCATCACTGCTAATTTCATTGATGAAGTAGAAGTAGATGTTGTACCTCTAGATATTTGTGGGCTTGTATTATCGAGTCCTTATCTGTTTGATAGAAAGGCAATATTTTATAGGGGGGAGAACAAGTATCATCTTTTTAAAGATGGGGTAGAATACATTGTACATGCACACAAGGTCAAGACTAATCTCACACTAGTTAATGCTGGTCAAATGAAAAGGTTAGTCAACTCTAGTAAGAACTTTGTGTTAATGCTTGTAAAAGCCAAAGAAGAAGATAACTCTGAGGCATTTAAGGGTTGTGACCCAAAACACAAGGTTGAAATGGTCAAAATTGTTTCCGCTTATGATGACTTGTTTCAGGAACCAAAGGGGTTGCCACCCAAGAGGGAAATACAACATGAAATTCAGCTGCAGCAGGATGTGCCATTGCCTAATATCGGCTTATACCATTTGTCCATTATGCAGAACGAGGAAATCAAGAAACAGGTTCAGGAGTTAGTGGAGAAAGGAGTTATCCATCCTAGTACATCTCCTTGTGGTTCTCCAATTGTGTTGGTTCCAAAGAAAGATGGATCTTGGAGAATGTGCATTGACTACCGCGCCCTGAACAAGATAACGGTAAAAAATAGGTACCCTCTTCCAAGAATTGATGATTTACTTGATCAGTTGAAACATGCAGTTTATTTCACTAAATTAGATTTGCGAAGTGGTTATCATCAGATTAGAATTGCAGAAGATGACATTTGGAAAACTGCTTTCAAGACAAAACAGGGACTTTATGAATGGTTGGTTATGCCCTTTGGGCTTTGTAATGCACCTGCCATGTTCATGAGAGTCATGAACGATGTCTTTCGTCCTTTCATTGATGATTTTGTCATTGTCTATCTAGATGATATTCTTATATTTAGCAAGTCTTGGGATGATCATGTAAGTCATGTAAAGAAAATTTTTGATGTTTTGAGAAAAGAAAAACTTTATGTAAAGATGTCTAAATGTGAATTTGCAAAGACATCTCTAGTGTACTTAGGCTATGTCATAGGGAATGGTCAATTGAAAGTAGACCCTGCGAAGGTCGAAGCTATTGTAAACTGGCCTAAGCCAAGTACTGTAACAGAAGTCAGAAGCTTCTTAGGTGCAGTCCAGTACTGGAGAAAGTTCATTGCAAACTTCTCCTACATTGCATCATCATTGCACGCATTGACAAGTACGAAGACAACTTTTCAGTGGGGAGGTCCACAGCAAAAGGCCTTCAACACTTTGAAGGAAAAGTTAAGCACTGCACCAGTTCTGGCTTTACCAGATCTACACCAGCCATTTGAGATCGAAACTGATGCAAGCGGATTTGCCATGGGAGCTGTTCTTATGCAAGGAGGTAAACCAATCTGCTACCACTCTGAAACCTTTTCAGGAGCAGTAAGTAACTATCCTACTTATGATAAGGAACTATATGCATTAGTTCAGAGTGTTAAGAAATGGAAACATTACATAATGGGGAAAGAAACTGTAATCCACACTGATCACCAGCCACTACAATACTTGCAATCACAGTCTAAATTGCAGCAAAGTAGGCATTTTAGATGGATGGGATTTTTGCAACAGTTTCACTTAGTAATTAAGTACAAGAAAGATACCCATAACAAAGTAGCAGATATGCTTTCTAGGCCTCCTGTTATGAATACTTTGATCATCCTTAAAGGTAGTTCCATGGTGCATGAAAGTTTTCAGGAATAATATGCTAATGATGAAAACTTTAAGGATATTTATTTAGCTTTAATTGCAGGCAAACAGATAGAAGATAAAGATTACTATGTGCAAGATAAACTCTTGTATCATTTGGGCAAGTTATGTGTTCCAAAAGATGAACAAGCACATGTAATTCGTGAAGCTCACACTTCTTTGATTGCAGGACATTTTGGGGTAAGTAAAACAGTTACTCAATTACAAAAATATTGTTATTGGCCTAAAATGCAGGAAACTGTCGCCAAATACATTAAAGGTTGTATTATGTGTGCAACTAGTAAACCAAGTAACAGAAAACTAGGGTTGTACACACCATTACCTGTTCCATCTCGTCCATGGGAAAGTGTGTCTATGGATTTTGTTGGGGGTTTACCTATGTCTAGGAAGGGTCATGATTATCTTTATGTAGTAGTTGATTGGTTCAGCAAAATGTGTATCTTAATGCCATGTAAAAAGCAAGTCACTGCTGAACTGACAGCTCAAATGTACTTCCAATTTGTATGGGTTCATTTTGGGTTACCTACTTCTATTGTATCAGATCGAGATTCTTGATTCCTAGGGGAATTTTGGTCAACTTTGTGGGGACTCATGGACACCAGACTAAAGAAGAGCACAGCCTTCCATCCACAGACTGATGGACAGACAGAGGTAGTAAATAGGACAGTTGTGAATCTACTCAGAGGCTACTGCAACAAGCATCCCAAATTATGGGATGAGAGTCTTCACTATGTGCAGCATGCTTACAACCATGCAACACACTCTTCTACAAAGAGGTCTCCTTTTGAGACTTGTTTCGGTTATGTGCCTAAGACTCCGATGGATTTTTCTTTTGGGAAAGTTGATGTTGAAGATGGACGCCATGATGTAGAAAAGGCTTTGAAGTTCATCCAAAAAGTTCAAGCCATCCATCAGGCAGTGGAAGCACAGTTGGAAAAGAGTCAAGCCAAATACAAGGCTCGACATGATAAACATCGCACTGATCATCATTTTCAAGTCGGTGACCGTGTTTGGTTACATATCAGCAAGGAAAGAATGCAAGGCGAAGGAAGAAAGCTCAAGCCAATTCAGTATGGTCCCTTTGAGATCTTGGAAAAGATCGGAACCAATGCATTTCGCCTCAATCTTCCTCCATACATGCAGATCTATTCAGTTGTCAATGTTGAGAACTTGAAGTTGTATGAACCTCTGATGATATTGGACGAGGAGACTGACATTCAAGTTCCATCAGTTGATGATCTTTCACCAGAGTACATGTCAAAGTTGCCTAAAGACATCATCCTAGACAGGAAAACTAGGACTTCACGAAGGGGAGCAGTTGAGTACCTCAGAGTGGGACTGAAGGGGATGAATCCAAGCAAGGAAAAATGGATGGAGATTGGTAAGGTGAGGGAACTTTACCCTCACTTACTTTTTGAGTAATCAAGCTTTCAGAGGTCCAAAAGCTCTCCAGTGGGGAGGACTGATCCGGAGGATCTTCGTCAAAAATTGAAGTTTCTCTTATATCTTCAGAATCGACATCATTAGCAAGAGGGTGAAATCCTGACTCCAACGTAACTCGAACAGAGTCAATCGGAGTCTTGAAGCTCAAAATATGTAAGGTCAAACCTATGGTCAACCCTCGAAAAACAGGCCAAAAAAAAGGGCAAAAATCAAAGTTGTCAAAATCGGCCAAAGTCAACACCATTGCGTAGTGCTCATCATCACGATTCCAATGAAGTTCGTTTCATGAAAAACGGAGTCTGTATGACGAAGTTACAGATGGTCAAAATCTGGGTCAACCTGATGACATCAACGCCCAGTCAACACGACGGCCAATCAGCCCTTGACACTTGTCATCTCCTCAATCCTCCATTTGGAAAATATTTTGGGAAAAAAAAAAAATCAAAATAAAAATATATATAAAAAATCAAAATAAAATAAATGAAAAAAAATATTAAACTAAACTCCTAAGGAAATGGGATAAAACCCATCCATTAAGGGGGGCGCCCACTTTATGTGGGAAGCCACCCACACATGGGAGGCGACCCACATTATGTGGAACGCCACCCATGTTATGGGGAGCGACCCACCTAAAGTGGGGGCGCCACCTAACATGGGGGTAGCCCACACTTTGTGGGGAGCCTTCCATGTAGGAGGAAACCCCTATTTTAGGGAGCTCTTTGATTTTTTTCCTAAAATTATTAAATTTGCCACCCCAACAAAATAAATCAAGATTTATTTTGTAACAACAAATGCCCGGAAAGAATAAAATTAGGGGCTTGGAATTTTTAAAGAGGGATATTATTGTTAATTTATCTATGTAAAGGAGATTATTAAGATTTTATGTAAAAATGGAGAGATAAGGTGGATTTTGTAAATCATTTGGTTGTTAACCAAAATGAGTAAATTTTTTGTATAAAAAGGGGAGATTAGAGGCTTAGAGGGGCAATTGAGAATTCCTCAAGTGTTGGAGACTTAGAGCGTTTTGGGAGATAATTTGTTGTTCCTGTACGTCAGGAGAATGCGGGAATTCCGTCGTGCTTGAAGGGAGGAGCTTGCCAGCTATTGTAATGCCGAATTTTTGAAGATATCAATCAGATCGGTCTACTCTTTAGAGAGGGACCCGGAGACGTAGTCATTTTTACAATGAACTCCATTATCAAGCTGTTTGCATTTTCTCTTTCTTGTCTCCTTCTAAATTCTGTCTTTTTCTCAATTCCATTAGTTTAATTATGTTATGGTGTTGATTTCATTTTAGTAATTTGGAGATTGGAATTGTATTTGTTATGCATTCTTTAAGCAATCGTCTTAGATCCTAAATCGGATCAAATTGGTATAAGAGCTGTGTTTTGACTAAGTATTGCAGATTCGAATGCTTACACGCTCCCAGCTTCAACAAGGCAAAGGCAAGCTTGAAGAGTTTAATCCAGAGATTGGAAGATGAAGAGCTCATTCACGAACACAGATGGCAGATCCAAATGATGGACAAAGTTCTGAGCTTGGTGAGAAGGAATTTCAAAAGGCTTTTCTTGACATGAAGGCCATGGTCGAAGTCTTATTCCAGGAGAGGCAAGAAAAGATGCAGAGACATGAAGCTCATGCAGGCAAAGGAAAGAAATCAGGAGATGATCCTGAGCCTCCGAAGACACCTCCCTCTTCTCCTTCTTTTTCCTCTTCTCCATCTTCTCCTTCTTCTCCTTCTTCTACTCATTCTATGCCTTTTAATCCTTTTAAGATTGCACATAAGCCCAAAATTAAGTTGGATGTAAAATTTGACTTACCAAAATACTGTGGTGAATTAAATGCTGAAAAACTAGATGATTGGGTTCAACAAGTTGAAGTCTATTGTAGAGTCCAAAACCTCGTAGATGATGCTGATAGGATCCAACTTGCTACTCTTCGGTTAGGGGGTACAGCTCTAATTTGGTGGGAGTAGGACTAGAGCAGAAATCTCCCAACATGGTAAAGTCAACTTGTCCTGGACAGAATTTGTAAGTGCTCTTAAAAAGAAATTCTATCCCTTAGGCTACATGCAACAGCTAATGATGAATTGGCAGATGTTTAGGCAAGGGAAAAGTCAGTCCGTTCAGGAGTACACTCATGAATTTTGTAAAAGGGCTATTGCATTAGATGTTCCATTGTACACCCAGGATACTTTGTTGAAGTATATAGGAGGTCTTCATTCCTACCTTAGACATTCAATTTTGGTTTTGAATCCCAATAACCTTGACGAAGTTTGTGTCCAAGCTACCCACTTAGAGTCTAGAGGTAAGGGATCATTCATTGATAAGTTTGATAAAAATCCATCTAAGTTTGATGGAAAGTCTAAGGGTAAAGATAAAGAAAAAGATAAAGGTAAAGGAAAGAAGACAGCTACGGTGAAGAAAGAGGGTGAAAAACCCACATGCTCGCATTGCAAGAAAGAGGGGCATGATGAATCGAGGTGCTGGAAATTGCATCCAGAAGCAAGGCCAAAAAGATTTGGAGGCAATAAAGGCAAACAAAAGACTACTACTGCTATCATTCAACAGGATCTTGGATCTGATTCTGGAGATGAGACAAAGATCGTTGCTGTCGGGATCCAAGGTAAAGGGAAAAGTATAATTCTCTCTTCTGATGCAAGTATTTCTAATGCAAGTACAAGTAATGCAAGTAAAGTATCCACTCCTAAAGTTGATAAACAATGGAATGAACTGTTCCACATTCGTGTGGTAACTAAACACACAAAGATTGATACACTATTTGATTCGGGCTCTCAAGTCAACTTGATTTCTGAAGAGGTTGTTAATAAATTGAATCTAACTACTACTCCTCAGCCTAAGCCCTATCCACTTGGATGGGTATGTAATGATGCACAGTTGCAGGTTACAAAATAGTGCAAATTGCATTTTGCCATCACTGCTAATTTCATTGATGAAGTAGAAGTAGATGTTGTACCTCTGGATATTTGTGGGCTTGTATTAGGGAGTCCTTATCTGTTTGATAGAAAGGCAATCTTTTATAGGGGGGAAAACAAGTATCATCTTTTTAAAGATGGGGTAGAATACATTGTACGTGCACACAAGGTCAAGACTAATCTCACACTAGTTAATGCTGGTCAAATGAAAAGGTTAGTCAACTCTAGTAAGAACTTTGTGTTAATGCTTGTAAAAGCCAAAGAAGAAGATAACTCTGAGGCATTTAAGGGGTGTGACCCAAAACACAAGGTTGAAATGGTCAAAATTGTTTCCGCTTATGATGACTTGTTTCAGGAACCAAAGGGGTTGCCACCCAAGAGGGAAATACAACATGAAATTCAGCTGCAGCAGGATGTGCCATTGCCTAATATCGGCTTATACCATTTGTCCATTATGCAGAATGAGGAAATCAAGAAACAGGTTCAGGAGTTAGTGGAGAAAGGAGTTATCCATCCTAGTACATCTCCTTGTGGTTCTCCAATTGTGTTGGTTCCAAAGAAAGATGGATCTTGGAGAATGTGCATTGACTACCGCGCCTTGAACAAGATAACGGTAAAAAATAGGTACCCTCTTCCAAGAATTGATGATTTACTTGATCAGCTGAAACATGCAGCTTATTTCACTAAATTAGATTTGTGAAGTGGTTATCATCAGATTAGAATTGCAGAAGATGACATTTGGAAAACTGCTTTCAAGACAAAACAGGGACTTTATGAATGGTTGGTTATGCCCTTCGGGCTTTGTAATGCACCTGCCACGTTCATGAGAGTCATGAACGATGTCTTTCGTCCTTTCATTGATGATTTTGTCATTGTCTATCTAGATGATATTCTTATATTTAGCAAGTCTTGGGATGATCATGTAAGTCATGTAAAGAAAAATTTTGATGTTTTGAGAAAAGAAAAACTTTATGTAAAGAAGTCTAAATGTGAATTTGCAAAGACATCTCTAGTGTACTTAGGCTATGTCATAGGGAATGGTCAATTTAAAGTAGACCCTGCGAAGGTCGAAGCTATTGTAAACTGGCCTAAGCCAAGTACTGTAATAGAAGTCAGAAGTTTCTTAGGTGCAGTCCAGTACTGGAGAAAGTTCATTGCAAACTTCTCCTACATTGCATCATCATTGCACACATTGACAAGTACGAAGACAACTTTTCAGTGGGGAGGTCCACAACAAAAGGCCTTCAACACTTTGAAGGAAAAGTTAAGCACTGCACCAGTTCTGGCTTTACCAGATCTACACCAGCCATTTGAGATCGAAACTGATGCAAGCGGATTTTCCATGGGAGTTGTTCTTATGCAAGGAGGTAAACTATTCTGCTACCACTCTGAAACCTTTTCAGGAGCAGTAAGTAACTATCCTACTTATGATAAGGCACTTTATGCATTAGTTCAGAGTGTTAAGAAATGGAAACATTACATAATGGGGAAAGAAACTATAATCCACACTGATCACCAACCACTACAATACTTGCAATCACAGTCTAAATTGCAGCAAAGTAGGCATTTTAGATGGATGGGATTTTTACAACAGTTTCACTTAGTAATTAAGTACAAGAATGGTACCCATAATAAAGTAGCAAATATGCTTTCTAGGCCTCCTATTATGAATACTTTGATCATCCTTAAAGGTAGTTCCATGGTGCATGAAAGTTTTCAGGAACAATATGCTAATGATGAAAACTTTAAGGATATTTATTCAGCTTTAATTGCAGGCAAACAGATAGAAGAGAAAGATTACTATGTACAAGATAAACTTTTGTATCATTTGGGCAAGTTATGTGTTCCAAAAGATGAACAAGCACATGTAATCCGTGAAGCTCACACTTCTTTGATTGCAGGACATTTTGGGGTAAGTAAAACAGTTACTCAATTACAAAAATATTGTTATTGGCCTAAAATGCAGGAAACTGTCGCCAAATACATTAAAGGTTGTATTATGTGTGCAACTAGTAAACCAAGTAACAGAAAACTAGGGTTGTACACACCATTACCTGTTCCATCTCGTCCATGGGAAAGTGTGTCTATGGATTTTGTTGGGGGTTTACCTATGTCTAGGAAGGGTCATGATTATCTTTATGTAGTAGTTGATCGGTTCAGAAAAATGTGTATCTTAATGCCATGTAAAAAGCAAGTCACTGCTGAACTGACAGCTCAAATGTACTTCCAATTTGTATGGGTTCATTTTGGGTTACCTACTTCTATTGTATCGGATCGAGATTCTCGATTCCTAGGAGAATTTTGGTCAGCTTTGTGGGGACTCATGGACACCAGACTAAAGAAGAGCACAACCTTCCATCCACAGACTGATGGACAGACAGAGGTAGTAAACAGGACAGGTGTGCATCTACTCAGAGGCTACTGCAACAAGCATCCCAAATTGTGGGATGAGAGTCTTCACTATGTGCAGCATGCTTACAACCATGCAACACACTCTTCTACAAAGAGGTCTCCTTTTGAGACTTGTTTCGGTTATGTGCCTAAGACTCCGATGGATTTTTCTTTTGGGAAAGTTGATGTTGAAGATGGATGCCATGATTCAGAGAAGGCTTTGAAGTTCATCCAAAAAGTTCAAGCCATCCATCAAGCAGTGGAAGCACAGTTGGAAAAGAGTCAAGCCAAATACAAGGCTCGACATGATAAACATCGCACTGATCATCATTTTCAAGTCGGTGACCGCGTTTGGTTACATATCAGCAAGGAAAGAATGCAAGGCAAAGGAAGAAAGCTCAAGCCAATTTGGTATGGTCCCTTTGAGATCTTGGAAAAGATCGGAACCAATGCATTTCGCCTCAATCTTCCTCCATACATGCATATCTATTCAGTTGTCAATGTTGAGAACTTGAAGTTGTATGAACCTCCGATGATATTGGATGAGGAGATTGACATTCAAGTTCCATCAGTTGATGATCTTTCACCAGAGTACATGTCAGAGTTGCCTGAAGATATCATCCTAGACAGGAAAACTAGGACTTCACGAAGGGGAGCAGTTGAGTACCTCAGAGTGGGATTGAAGAGGATGAATCCAAGCAAGGCAAAATGGATGGAGATTGGTAAAGTGAGGGAACTTTACCCTCACTTACTTTCCGAGTAATCAAGCTTTCGGAGGTCCAAAAGCTCTCCAATGGGGAGGACTGATCCGGAGGATCTTCGTCAAAAATTGAAGTTTCTCTTTTATCTTATGAATTGACATCATTAGCAAGAGGGCAAAATCCTAACTCCAACGTAACTCGAACGGAGTCAATCGGAGTCCCGAAGCTCAAAATATGTAAGGTCAAACCTATGGTCAACCCTCAAAAAATAGGCCAGAAAAAAGGGGCGAAAATCAAAGGTGTCAAAATCGGCCAGAGTCAACACCATTGTGTAGTGCTCATCATCACGATTCCGACGAAGTTCGTTTCATGAAAAATAGAGTCTGTATGACGAAGTTACAAATGGTCAAAATTTGGGTCAACATGATGACATCAACACCCAGTCAACACAATGGCCAATCAGCCCTTGACACTTGTCATCTCCTCAATCCTCCATTTGGAAAATATTTTGGGAAAAAAAAAATCAAAAAAAATATATATAAAAAAACAAAATAAAATAAATGAAAAAATTTATAAAACTAAACTTCTAAAAAAGTGGGATAAAACCCACCCATTAAGGGGGGCGCCCACTTTATGTGGGAAGCCACCCACACATGGGGGGCGACCCACATTATGTGGGAACGCCACCCATGTTATGGGGAGCGACCCACCTAAAGTGGGGGCGCCACCTAATATGGGGGTAGCCCACACTTTGTGGGGAGCCTTCCATAAAGGTGGAATCCCCAAATTTAAGGAGGTTTTTATTATTTTTTCCTAAAATTATTAAATTTGCCATCCCAACAAAATAAATCAAGATTTATTTTGTAACAACAAATGCCCGGAAAGAATAAAATTAGGGGCTTGGAATTTTTAAATGGGGATATTATTGTTAATTTATCTATGTAAAGGAGATTATTAAGATTTTTATGTAAAAATGGAGAGATAAGGTGAATTTTGTAAATCATTTGGTTGTTAACCAAATTGAGTAATTTTTTGTATAAAAAGGGGAGATTAGAGGCTTAGAGGGGCAATTGAGAATTCTTCAAGTGTTGGAGACATAGAGTGTTTTGGGAGATAATTTGATGTTCCTGTACGTCGAGAGAATGTTGGAATTCCGTCGTGCTTGAAGGGAAGAGCTTGCCAGCTATTGTAGTGCCGAATTTTTGAAGATATCAATCGGATCGGTCTACTCTTTGGAGAGGGACCCGAAGATGTAGTCATTTTACGATGAACTCCGTTATCAAGCTGTTTGCATTTTCTCTTTCTTGTCTCCTTCTGAATTCTATCTTTTTCTCAATTCCATTAGTTTAATTATGTTCTGGTGTTGATTTCAATTTAGTAATTTGGAGATCAGAATTGTAATTGTTATGCATTCTTTAAGCAATCGTCTTAGATCCTAAATCAGATCATCAAATAAATTCATTTAAAATTTATGTATGTAGTACTTATTATAAGCTTCCCAAAAAGTATAATTTTAAATATATTTAATTTGATTATTATATTTATTTTTTATTTCTTATGAATGTAGGTTTTCACCAAAAATCAAACTTTTTGTTCTACACGTGGAAAAATAGTATATTACCAAACAAAATTATGAAAAATATCTATTCTCTTGGTATTTATGTCCTTGATCCAAAAAATAAAAATTGAATTTCAATACATATAAAAAAAAGTGATGTGTTATATAATAAACCTATGTCTAAATTGTAATTGGTTTGACTTCAAAACTTAATTAAGAAAAAATATTCAATAAAAAACTATGAAACCAAATGAAGGGGCTAGATATCACATTTACAAATCTAAATTAAAAAAAAAAAAAGAATTTTATCATTCATTGAAAAAAAGTTGTGTAATACAGTAAACATCACTCTTTAAAAATCGTGTTTACTGTTAAAAACTAGTTATCGAAGGAGATGGAAAAAGAAATGCAATTTGATTCCAATTTTTTTTAAAATTATATATTTATAATCTATAGAAAAGAAAAAGATGTCACAAATTACTAGTTTGCATCATCTTCAAATTCCTCATGTTTAGCAGCTATAGGTGTCTAAAAGTGAAGATTTAGTTAAAAAAATTCAGTTCAATGTCAAGTTTGGCCAAAAAGTATAACCCACTATTGTGGGATCACCCAAAAATGAAATGCAATATATCCAATTATGTAATGTTTCAAAAAATACATGCAATACACCTATAGATCTAATAATTTCCAATAGTAAAATGCAACAAATTTTCACAAATTTTAAATGAGCTAAGCAAATTAACACTTTCTTTTCAAATGTAACACTACTTTTTGCAATTGAAGAACTTAAATAAAAAATCAAACAACATAAACATACTAAGAGCAAAAAAAATAGAAATCTTAGCCAAACTTGAGCCAAAAATAATAGGATAGAGGCACCTAGGGCGCCTATGTCCTAGATAGGGCCTTGGAAAATTCAAAGTTTGAGTGTCTTTATTATTGTTTAGGGTTCTTATATCTATGTGCAAGCAGATCTAACAATGAACATTTTTCTAGATTTTATCAAATTTATGATTGTGAACTTGAAAATGCAAATGTTGAACAATGTTGAAAATGCTTGAATAGTAAATGATAATTTTGAATGCAATTTTTAGATCTAATATGAACTATTTGATTGACTTGAACATGCAAAATTTTGAAAATGATGATTTGATGCAATTTTGAAATAAAACTATGTAATTTTTCACTTTTTAACCTAAATGAAAGATGCAATTTGAATGCAATGAATAATTTCATATTTTAATGACCTAATGAATGCAGTTTGAATGTATATCTATTCTAAGATGACTAAAAAAAACCCTATTGCAATATACAATGCAATATGATATGCAAATTTTAGATTTTTATGACTTTTTATAATGCAAAAATTATACCCTAAATGAGAAATGCAAAGAAAAACCTAGATCTAAGATGAATTATTGTAGATTTTAGAAGATTTATGATGTCAAAATGTCAGGTTCACCAAAAATGTTTTGATGAAAAAGGGATCCTAGGTCCAACACATAGAACACTACCTAATCAATTCCTTTTTCAAAAGAACATTAGGATGCAAATCAAGAAGATTAGATTGACTTTCAACCTTGAAGGTGAGACAATCATACTTGGATCTACATCCTTTAAGGCATAGGAAATGAATTGGAATTTAATTTCTTATATTAATCTAATTAAACTGCATGCCCTAATCCAAAAATGTAGGATTTAAAAAACTAGGAAATTGTAATAGAAATTTTGACACTAGATTTAGGTTGAGGAGGACATCGTGCATCTGTGATATAAATCTCAGCTAAATTTGTTGGGATGTTGATGTTGAGGGTGTCACTATCCTGCTAGGTATTTTTTGAATCTATTTTTGCAGTCCTCAAATGTCAGATCTATGCTTTTTTTTCCTATCTATAAACTTATTAGATTACTTTTGGATATTTCTATAATTGAGTTTTTCTAATTTTTCAAGGCCTAGGGTTTCGAATGCAATAATGATTAAAATGTCTTCAAACTTCCTTTGATACTCAAAATACCTTGAACTTGTAAATTCACAAAGTGAAAAAATGTTGTGCGATTTTAGGGGCTTGCCTTAGTCAAATCCCATGTTAGTGTTTCCACTTCCACAATGGCAATGCCAATGATAAATGGATAAATAATAGGAATAAATGATGAAATCACAAAGTGCTACAACTCACCACCCTTCAATGGCTTCCTTGAAAGACTAGAGTCATACACATCACTTCAAGGGTCTTGGATCTTGCTTGCTTGATTTTCTTGAATGCTTTAATGGTTTGGAGATCCACAAGGATTAGCCTTCACAAAAAAATGATAATATGAACACATGAACTCACGTACACCTTGACATGATGCTTGGATATTGAATTTCTGCAATAAATCTTTAATGGCTACTCTTAACTTGTTGAATAATGCTATTGATCATAATACTTGCTCTTAATGCTCACTTGTTGCAAGATATATTTGAAATGATGTAATAACTAGGTATTTATATGCTATTATTCTAATTTCCCTAAAATTAGATCTTGATGGTTGACTTTAGATTTTTGAATTCCAAATAATAAAATGTCGACATCAACATATTTGAGTTTGGATCCAAAATAGGGGGACATATGCACCCTAGGTGCTAGTGCCCTGGCCCTTTTTTGGGAAGTTTAAAGAGTTAGGGGTAAAGTATTAAATGAGATCATTTGTTTTATGGTTGCAAATTTTTGGAAACTAATTTAAATTGGGTAAAAAAATACGTAATTTAGAAAATTAGGAGCTTAATTAGGTCCAATAAATTAAGGAGGCCAAAAGATGAAGTGGAATTGTTAAGGGTGAATATTTACGATGCTAGAATTACTTTATTTTTTCTTTTTAAAACTATGTAGGGTGATCCTTAAGAAGAAAACTAGGTTGATTTGTCACGGGCCATAACTAAAGGAATAAATATTATATCATGTTAAAGGTTAAATATTTTAGATTTGTAGGGGAGGACGGGATGAGGCTGGGTGGGTGCGAGGGTGTTTGTACCGGCATGGCTTTCTGTGGCCTGCGAGGTTGTAGTTGCACGTTGTTGATTCATGTTTGCATGCGTTTGTTTTGTCCTAATCTTCATTGTGAGTGAGTTTCCATGGAGGGTGGTTCTTGACTATGAGGGGGGTCTTATTTTCAGTGGGCTTTTCTTTCTAGTTGTTTCATTCTGCCTTGCGCTTGGAGTGCTTCCTATTTGTTGTGGTGTGGAGGCGAGTGTTGTCAGCTGGGTTTTCTACGTTGCCTTTATTTGTTCTCTTGCAATAGTGGATACTTTAAGTATTTGGTGTTGGTGCATTGGTCTTTGTGGCTTCTATGTGTGCTTCTACTTGTGGGGATGGCACTGCTTTCATCTTCTTTCATGTAGAATCTTGGTTATTCTTCGCTAATGAAGGATTTGTCTCTCTCTTCTTTGCAAAACATTGACAGGGGTGTTTCTTGAAGTGGTGGTCTTCGTTTGAAGAAAATTAATGGGTGCTTGGAGAGATCACCAGATCAGACTTTGTTGGTTATACAATCAGAATCGATTGCCAATGATGTGAACTATTATTGTAACCATGTTTTAATCTATAAATGTATGGGGATGAGGGTATCACATCCTTTTTTGGACTCGTGGATTTGCAAGACCTAGAATCCAGAGGGGGATTTTGATTTAATGCTAGTTGCTAACAACCTTTTTATGGTGAAATTTTCTTATTTTGTAGTTATTTTTACAATCAGGTGGGCTTGTTCATCAAACCTAGCATATGGGTTTCAACTCTACAGAGGAACTTCCATCTAGGGTGCCAGTTTGGGTTCACCTTCCTCGTCTGTCATTGGAATGTTGGTGAAGTGATATATTGTAGATGATAGCTCTTTTGATCGACAAGCCTATTGGGCCTTCCCAAAATACCTTGACCAAACAGGATCTTTCTTATGCCCGTGTATGTGTTGAGATTGATTTGAATAATCCACTGTCGGATTTAATTGATATGAGTATTGGTTCAATTTCTTGGACTCAACAATTGGATTATGAAATGTTTCCATTTCATTGTCATTTATGCCATGAATATGGTCATTGTCAAATATGGTGCCCCAAATTTGTAAATTCTTGTGGTTTTGGTTCTATTCCTCCCCATTCTTCTTTTGTGGGTGATAAGGGCAAGGTGCCCATGCAAGGGGTGGTGGCGGATAAAGGTGGATTTTTACCAGTTAGGTCGTGCAATAAAGGAAGAGGTCAGAAGATAACTCTCAGGGATAGGAAAGATGAGGAAATGTTTAATAGGTTTGATGCTTTGGATGATTTATTCCATGAGGAGCTGGTTTCTCTTGATATGCACATTGAGGATACCCCATTAGTTGAGCATAATTCTTCTTCTGAGCTAGTCATTTATTTTGCTTTGGTTCTTGTGGAGGCTTTTGAGGTGGTGATAGATTCAAGTACCCTCCCCTCTACTGTTGTGCCTGGGAAGTCATGTTTTGGCTAAGACAACTATGGTTTCTATGGCTTTGGGTATTGGTCTATCTGGTGGGACAAGTCTTGTTGATATTGGTAAAAATAAATCTTCCTCTCCTTCTATTTTGGGTTTGTAGCAAAATCCCTTGAAAAAGGGTACTCTGGATAAACCCTTGAAGGTGGGTAGGAAGAAGGATCGGGAAAAGGTTAAGTTGGTTGGTGAGACATTGGTTGAGTCTAGTTTGGTGAGGATGTTGGATTCTCATTTCTCTCACCCTTTGAGATCATTGTGCTATCTTGGAATGTAAGGGGTATGAATAGCATCCATAGACAAAAGGCTATTCGAAGTTTGGTTGTGTTCATTCTTTGGATTTGGTTTTCCTCTAAGAGACCAAGTTGTTGGTTGAAGGGATGATGTAGTGTGCTTCTAAGATTTGGAATAGAGGGTTATGCCAATGTGTGGGTGTGCAAGGTAGTTTTTATGGTCTTGCTTTCTTTTGGGATCCTTGGTGGATTTCCCTAATTTGGTGGTTCTCTTGTAGATTTTCCATCTCTCTTGTTGTGCCTAGTTTGGAATCGGGGGAGAGAATATTCTTCTTTGATATCTATGCTCCTTATAATATTTCAGGTAAGGTTTTCTTGTTGTCTCATGTTAGATATTTGAGATATTTGGATTCTTTTCTTCCCAGGGTTATGGTAGATGACTTTAATGATATTTCCTCTTTGGAGGAGAAAAGAGGTGGTAATGCTCATTTGGAACCTTCTTCTGATCTTCTAAGGGACAATATGGCTCAACTACAGTTGATGGATATCAAGCCTTCAAATGATATTTTTACTTGGAACCATAGTAGGTTTGGTGAAGATTCCATTTTGGAAAGGTTAGATAGGTTTCTAGTGTCTAGCTTTTGGGTTGGTGAAAGGTGGCTAACAAGTTTTGTAATTTTGGATTGGCATGGTTCAGATCACTAGCAGATTAAATTTTTAGCCCATCTAACTAGTTGCTCTAGCAAGCAGTCTTTTAGATTTCAGTTATTGTGGCTAAGGGATGAGAGGCTTCAAGACCTCATTCCTAGATGGTGGGTGGAAGGGAAGTTGACTTTCGACACTACCATGTACTCCTTTGTGAAGAGACTTCAATAAATCAAATACAAATTGAAATGATGGAATAGACATCACTTTGGGAATGTTTTTCAGGAAAAAAGGGTTTCTCAAGAGCATTTGGATTCTATTATCCGACAGATCAAATATCATGGTCTTTCTGAGGAAAGTGAGGATTTGAGCAGGTTAGAAGTTGGGGCAGTGAAAGAGGTTGAGGAGTGGGAGCTTAGAGAGGATTTTTTTTGGAAACAGAAGTCCTGCATTGAGTGGCTAGAAGAAGGGGATAGGAATACCTCCTTTTTTCATAACTCGATGAAAGACAGAAGGAAAGGAAATATTATTTATTCTCCTCATTCTCCTAAGGGTGTTGTGCTATCTACCTCTTCTGAGATTTCAAGAGAGTCTATTCATTTCTTTTCAGCTCTTTTGTTTGAAGATTCTCCTCTTGCCTGTGAGGAGGAAGCTTATATCTTTTCTTGTATCCCTTCCTTGGTGACCAAGGATATGAATGATTCTCTTATCAAACCTATTACCTTGAAAGAATTGGAGAATGTTGTGTTTCAGTTGAAGAAAGGAAAGGCTCCAGGTCTTGACGGGTTCTTGACAAAGTTTTTCTAGGAATTTTGGGAGGTGATCAACTTGGATCTGCTTGAGGTTGTCCAAGAATCCCTAAGGAATAAGAAATTTTTGTGAGCCATGAATTCCACTTTTCTTTCCCTTATACGTAAACGGGAAGGTGTTGATGTTTTCAAAATTTTTAGACCAATTGCTTTTTGTAATGTGGTCTACAAAATAATTACCAAATTGATTGTTGAACATCTAAAGCCATGGTTGGACAGGCTGATTTCTGAAGAACAAGGTGGTTTTGTTACGGGTAGATAGATCTTGGATGGTGTTGTTATTGCAGCGGAGACTATCCATTCTATGACTTCTTCTAGGGAGAAGGCTATGTTTATAAAGTTGGATATGACCAAAGCTTATGACTGAGCTAAATGGGATTTTTAATCCAAGATTCTAAAGGCTTTCGGTTTCAACAGTCATTGGATTGATTGGATCATGAGTTGTGTGACAACCCCTTCCTTTTCAATTCTCATTAATGGGGAGCCTTCTGAGCTATTTGCCGTGAATAGGGGCCTTAGGTAGGGGGATCCCTTATCCCCATACTTATTCATTTTGATGGTTGATGGATTGGGTAGATTCATTAAATCTTAGGTGGAGTGTGGATCTATTCAGGGTTTGAGATGGAGCAATAATTTGCCTCCTCAATCTCACCTTTAGTTTGTTGATGACATAGCTTTGATGGGTCTCACTAAAGTGGCTAAGACAATTAGCTTGAGGAAGACCTTGGGTTGTTATTTGGCTGCTTCAGGAAAAAGCATCAATGAGAGTAAGTCATGTATTTATTTCTTTAATACCCCTAAGCTTATTCAACAACAAATTGCTAGGATTTTAAGATTTCAAGTGGGCACGCTTCCATTCATTTATCTTGGTATCCCTCTGGCTGTTCACACACTTCCAAGGTATTATTAGCAAGATGTGATTGATAAATTTTACAAGTTGGTAGGAAATTGGACATATAGATGGATTTCCATGGCTAGTAGAGTTACTCTGTTAAAATTTGTGGTTCAAGCTCTTCCTTTATATAGATGTTTCATGTTTTTTTCTCTTGCTAGTTTCATCAAAGACTTTGAGAGTCTTTGTTACCAGTTTCTTTGGTCTTGTAATCTTCTTTCGCAGAAGTGGAGCTTGTTCAATTAGGATGTTGTGTGTCGGCCAAAATGGGAAGGTGATTTGGGATTGCGAAGGGTGGATTGAAATGGTCAAGCCTTGGCAGTTAAGCTTTATTAGAGATGGTGTTCTCAATAGTACCAATGTTGGGCCGAGATTCTTACCTTTAAATATCTAGGGGATGTGGATAGTGCTAAAGTACCTAGATTTAGTCTTTTAGGGAAAGGTTCCATGATTTGGGGTATGCTCAAAAGAGGTACCGAGTTGGCTAAGCAAGGTCTTTTCTGGATCTATAATAGGGGTTCTAATGCCTTTTTTGGTATGATCCTTGCGAAGGATTCCATCTTATCTTGTCTTCTCATCCTCATCTACAGGGCTTATGTAGGATTTTTCTAGAGGCTGGATGGAGCATAGTGATGGAAATTAAAGTCCTCCAAACCTGGGGGAAGGCTAGTGTCTATAGGTGGAAGGATAGGCAGGAATGGCCACCAGGGGAATTGGTTGAGGATAGGTAGGAGAAGGCTTTCATTTATTCTAGCAAGGTTTGTTTCTCTCTTCTGGAGTGGGATTTTCTTACTTGGGGTCATGATCCTAGAGGGGAATTATCTGTTGCCTCTAGTTATCAGGTGTTGGATAGGAAAGCTCTTGGTAGTGCAAGGGTTCCTTGGTGGAAGAAAATTTGGATTAATTTTTCTTGGCCAAAATGCAATTTATTCTCTTGGCTGGTGGTTTACAATAGATGCTTGACCTGGGACAATCTTTGGAAACATGGCTTTCAGGGTCCTTCACTGTGTTTTTTGTGTTTGCATAATGTTGAGAGTGCTTCTCATCTCTTCTTTCAATGTCCCTTTGCTAGGGCTATCTGGAATTTCTGGTGGGAGGCCTGGGTTCAACAATGTAGACATTCCTCTTCCTTAGCAGAGTTCTAGCAGTGTTTGGTTCTCCTTCTTGTTAAGACTTCCTTCTTGCAAATTTCTTGGTCTATTTGTCCTAGTTTGATTATTTTCCACATTTTACTAGAGTACAACTACATGATATTTTTGGATAAGAAGCTTAAGGTGGGGCAGGTGCAGAAGTGTATACTTGGAGCTATCCAAGAGACTTTAACTACTAAGTGTGATTTGTCAATTCCAATGGATCTTTGTGATGCCAGAGTGGTGCAAAATTTGGGGATTTCTATTGGTGGTGAGGTTAGGCCCAAGCCTGATTTGGATTAGAGATCCAAAGGAAAGATCTTTAGGGGGGCATTGGTTGCTCCCTCCCCTTGGGATTTTCAAAATCAACAATAATGGGTCTTCTAGAGGCAATGTGGGGCGTACTAGAGTGGGTGGGGTTTGAAGGGATTGCTCGGGTGTGGTTGAGTTTTTCTTCTCCAAATATATGGGGCATCATTCTAATAATCTCATGTAGGCATTGGCTATTCTTTTGGCTTTGAAGCAGGCTTGTGCCCTTGGCCGGAGAAGGGTTATTTGTGAGTCTAATTCTCAACTTGTGATTGACTTGCTAAACATGAGTCAATTAGAGGATGTTAGTTTGCAGTTAGCTGTGGTGGTTAAGAAAATCACCAGTCTTATAGGTTTGTTTGATTCTATCACCTTCTTCCATATCCCATGGGAATGGAATAAGGTGGTTGATGGGTTGGCCAAATGGGCCTCAAAGAAGAGGGGTAATTGGATGGTGGATAATTGGGATAGTTTACCTAGGTAGTTGGCTCAAGATTTGGAAGAATTGGTTTTGTGGGATCTGAGATGTTGCTTGGGTTCTACTTGAGTTCTTGTTTGGTGTGGATCAGCCCCTTTTGGGTTGCTTGTACTTTTTTTATTTGTACTACTTTCTTTGATTAATAAAGTTTTTTCCCTCTTTCTATTAAAAAAAATATTTTAAATTTGTCATAAATATGTTATTACTGAAATGTTGCATAATTATTTCTATAAACTCTAACTATATTTTACAAGAAGTAATTAGAAATTTGGAATGCTTAGAATAAATATACTATTAAAAATTACAACTATTAATGAATTTTCATTTCAAAGGTATGGTGTTAGTTTAAAATCTAGGGCCTAAAAAGGAATGAAAACTAAGCACTATAAACTATAACTTAAGTCTAAAGTGCACATCATCTTGTATAATAGATATTTGTGTCTTTTTTTGGAATTCCAACTTTCCACAAAAATAATTAAATTAATTCATTAAAAAATTCATTAGGCTCAATTAGTTGTTGTATAGGATGGTGAACATGCACTTTAAGCAACTTGAACTCTTTAGACTAAATTTACACTTTTGTTAGATGGCCAGACACCTATATATGCAAATGTGCATGTGTGTATTCTTTTCATTAAGCTAGTAGTGAGGAAGGTAGGAATGATTATAATTATAAATATTAAATAAAAGAATTAGAAAAAGGCATCATATCACTATTTTAATGGCCATATACATTTACTCACTATTACATTGGAATAATTCATTTCATAATGGGTCCCTCCAACCAATCATATTAATTCTTGAGTATTACAAATATGCATAAAATAAAGGATGGATCTTTTAAATCATTTTGAATTTAATTCAAAAGCTCCATATAATGAGGGAAGAGATCTATGGAAAGCATCGTGTACACAAAATAAAAGTTCTCAATGAAGAATTAGCCACTACTATCATTTTGGAGAGTGGCTTATGAATAACAACACAACATATGTTTGTGTCATACCACAACTTGAATTATATAGGGTATTCATTGTGATTTTGGACCATGAATGCAAGAGAACATAGAGTGGTGAAACCATAATAGAATACAAGTTAGAATATGTGAGGTCAAAGGATCAAGTTTTAGAGACAAGGGCCAATGACTATAATATATAAGAAGTTCAACATGGCTTCATCAATATTAGATATAAAATTACAAGTGTTTCATGTGAGATATTGTGATCCCAAAGCCATTCATTATCAAAGAGTATTATGTGTCATGGGGACTAGAAAGTATTTGAATGGAAAGGTCCTCAATAATGAATTTTATATTTTTAGATATGTTGTAGATTACATTAAATCATTTTTCTATAAATTTCATACTTTTGAATAATTTCAACAGTTTTCATGTTCAAAACATAATAAAGATAACAGATAACTTAAACACTAGAGTATTTTCAAAATTTAAATTCTTAATTTTAACTCTAGTAGCTATTTAAATTTTAAATAATCAAAGGGCACCATTGTCTCTCCATTATTAGGTGATGAAATAATTACCAATTTTTATTATATTTTATGGCAATTGCACTAGCATATACAAAAGTCAAAGGTTTGGAACATGTTACAAACATCCATCAAAGCATAATGGAAGGACATGTTCAAAATTTTGTTCTTACAAGTGCCTTTGTAGACATGTATGAAATAGTGCCATGGATTTAATTTTTTTATTTAATTATAAATCTTATAATTTTTATAACAAAACCACAAAAATACAAATTCAAAGATAGAAAAATACTATTAACTAGACTACAATGTAAATAGCTATAAGTCAAGGTAACACACATTCATCAAAAAATAAAAAATAAAGAAAATTTCTTAAATATTGTAGCAAGCTTAACTTTGAAGCATTCAAGCTATTGTACTATGCATTATGGTTACAATGAAGGAGAGTTCTTATAAGAGAAAACCTTAAATGATAAATGGATTATATCATGACAAGTGCCATCATCCTATGTGGTGAGACAAAATGATCTAATAATAGCTCAAACTAATAAAAGAAAAAAGTACTAATAAGTTTTAGCTTAAGTGCATGAAGTGAAATTTTCCTAATACTCAATTAAAGAATAATTAATTATTAGCTAATGAATGGGGTAAGTGCAAGAAGTTGGGTCCACAAAGAGGAGAATTTTTAGCCAAAAAATATTGAAAGGAAAAAGTACCCATTTAGCAATGGGATCTCGAGCCTTAGATTGGGAACCTGCTTTAAAACAGTACCTGTTCTAAAAATAGAATGGGTGTCTACTCTAAAATGGGTACCCATTTTAAAGAGGTTACCCATTTTAAAGTACCTACCCATTTTAAAGTGGGTACTCGTTTTATTTTTAGAACAAGTACCCATTTTAAAGCAGGTACTCATTCTAAAAAAATGAAATCTTGACCTGCTTTTTGGTTTGGTTTTAGGCTCAGGAAAGGGTTGGTAACCCAAACCTTAGCCTTTGACCTATAACTAAAAAACTAAGGTAATTTCAAGAGAACATCTTTGGCAATATTTAACTAATAGGTTTTTTTTTAAATTGATTCATGAAATTAAAACCCATTATAGATCATGATGTCTAGTTTTTAAATATGTAAAAAAAAAAATGGATTATGTTTTATATTTTCTAACTAATTTCTAAGAAAACTGGTCCATAAACTTGAAATCTTAGGATTTTTAGTTTTTTAATAAGTTTTTATCTGTAACTTTTTTGTAAAAAAAATATATGACATCAATATTCAATAACTCTACACAATGAAAAAAATTGAAAAAATGCTTAGTTTAGGTCAAATTATGGTGTTTGTACACGTTGGTTTTCAAAAACAGCAATTAGGGCCAATAAAAATTAATAAAATATATTCAAAAATATTATATAAAAATATATCCTCATCAATCTTCAGGTTGTTACATATCTTTCCCCAAAAGGATTTTGAAAAATAATTGTATTTAGGTCAAATTTTGGTGTTCATACATGTGCATGGTATGCTAAAAAAAGTGACTTTTATAAAGTGGTTTTTAAACATGCCTATTAAAAATTAATTTGTATCACCTGGACATTTGAAAAAATTACATATTTGGAAACTAGACTCGCAATACTAAATTTTATGGGCTACTTGATTCCTGCAATCTAAGAAAAATAAAATTATATTGCTATTTTTTTTAAGATTCAATGTGTAAGTGCTTCAAATTTTTAGTCGCAATGTGACAAATTCTAAAAATCAAGAAAAACACTTCCACTTTTTGAGCTTTTTGTGAATCCAACTTCTTGCATATCCCCACCGATTAATCTAACACCCCCTTAAGTGAAACCTTAGGGAGTAGCTAAAAACCTTAAAAAGTGAATGCATGAAAAGAAAAGAATGGATGAATGGGTTCAAAAAATAAGGCCTAATGAGGTACCCATGACTAAAAATCCAATCTCTCACAACTAGAGAAAAGGAGAAAACCTCATGGGAAAACTTCTTTCTAAAAGAGAAAGGAAAATCAAGGACTAAGAAGCCTCCAAAATAATGTCCCAAAAAGAATAGGGACATGAAGAATGTCATTCAAGCACAAAGAAGTTGTAGACAACTGTCGAATGATGACTGACATAGTGTTGAAATGAAGAACCTCCTTTGAAACAAATGATGATCATGATCAATAAGAAAAGAATCTACATGAGTTCCCCCAATGACACTACACAAATCAAATGGAAATAAAAGGAAAACATCTAGAAATCAAAGATGCAAATAGCCCACATGAATCTACACGAGTGACCCCAATGCCACTGCTCAACCATGTAAGGTGAAAGTTGAAAATACAAGTACCAATAGTCTAAATAACACTAGTCAAGGGAAAATAGGTCACTTCCATAAAATAGGAATGCAAGAGTGTTCATATGGTAAGTGCTCCATATCACTAAAATGCATGGGTAACCAGGTGTTGCATCTTTCTAGTACATAGGAATAAATATTGAATATGTAGTTCACTTCACAATAAAGCCAAGGAATCGTTAGCACCAATAGTAGAAACTACTCAAAATATTGACAAGGGAGAGCTATGACAATCCACTAAAATTGTTTGTCATAAATAATTGCATGAAGGAGAACCAATAACATATGAGCATGCACATGAAAGTACCTACAACTAAAAAGGGTGTGCAAACAATGAACACACACATGAGGAAAGAATCACTAGGATTTGATGTTGTTATGGAAGGGACACTTGAAAAAGGTGTGATGCTGAAAGAAAAGGCCCACACAACCCCCAATGTCACTTTATAACATAGTGTGAGTACAAAAGACACAATAGGATGTGTAAAATCTCCAAAAAGTATCTACAATAGTGGCACTTTATCTCAATACATTTACAAAAGAGAAATTTCTTAAAAAACATGTCTACAATTCCCAAATAGGACAAAAAATGGAAATACATGTAGAACAGCTAAAAACAAGTCATTCCACATAAACAAAAAGATTTCAAAAGCTAAAATGTCCAAGTAATTCACCAGAATGTGAAAACACAATTTTTTTTTTTTTAGAGTGAATACTAAGTTTGAATTATTCAAAACAAGACTAGTGCGAAAGGGTATTGCCAAAAAGAGGGGGTTGATTTTGGTGAAATATTTTCTCTTGTAGCAAAATTTTCTTCTATTAGATTCCTACTTTCTATTTTATTGCTTATCACTTATAAATAAAGGAAAAGTATGTTAAAATTATTATTTTTCATGGAGATATTGAAGAGGATATTTTATATGAAATAACCTAATTGGTTTATGGTGAAAGGGAAAAAATAGTTTGTAGGTTTAAGCAATAGATGCATATAGTTTGAAGTAGACACCTTGGATGTGGTATCAAAAGTTTGATTCTTTTACATTGAATCTTAGGTTTGTTAGAAGTGAGGAAAATCATTATATTTATTTCAAATTAATTTATAATTAGCTACTAATAATTATATTTACTGTTGATGACATGTTATTTATTGGGAACAATAAGGGGATGAGTAGGGAGCTCAAGGATCAAATATTGGATTTATTTGATATGAAGGATTTATATGCTTATAAATACACCTTGGGGATGGAAATTAATAAATATTAGATTCACAAAAATCTTTGGCTTAATCAAAGTAAGTATGTGGAGACTCTTTTATAGTATTTTTATGCAAGATTATAAGCCAATGAGTATTCCTTTACTAGTTGCTATTAAGTTATGCTTTGATCAATTTCCTAAGACAAATGATGATTTTGAAGACATGCATTTTTGTATTCTAGTGTTGTAGGTAGCTTAATGTATGCAATGATATGAACTTTGAATGAATATTTCCCAAGAAATGACCATTCTTAGTAAGTTTATGTCTAATCCTAGTAGAGAGAATTAGAGTTTTGTTAAAAGGATATTCAAATATTTGTGAGTATATTTTGATTACTATTTAGGATATCGTTACATTAATTATGTGGTTAAGATTTTGGATATACAAGGATTTATTAATTTAGATTGGACTAGTAATTTGGAATGAGGCCAATGAGTAGTTGTGGGCTTTCTCTATTTATATGAGTTTCTAGTTGGATGAGTAAGATGCAATCTATAGTTACTTTATCTATGATAGAAGAAAAGTGCATAGTTTCCAAATATACTTGTAAGGAGGTGGTTTGGTTATAGAGGTTGTGCTCAAGTATTTGTTTTGATTGCAAGGTCTTGAGGATCATTGTGGATAGTTAGAGTGCAATATATTTAGTGAAAAATCCCCTATGCCATCCTTGTATTACGAACATATATTTTTAGTATCATTTTTTTATGATATGGTTGATAATCGTAAGGTCATGATACAAAATTTGGACACTTTAGATAATATTTCAAATTCACTTATGAAGCTAATGAGCACAAATTTATTTTTTGGTGTAAGGAAGCTAATGGCCTTGCCTCTATTCACACTTTTTTCTTATGAACCATGGTTTCGATGTTCAATAGCTTACATAAACCGCTTAAAGTGGCTTATTATTTCATTTTCTTTATATACTGAGTCTATGAGATTTAGATTATATTGTGTTATGCAAGTGAAGTACTATTATTTTTCAAAATGTTAGATTGAATATTGAATGAATTGTAATTGCGTAATTCTGTTCTTAATCTTAATAGAAGCTTGATATTTCTTTAGTGCTAGATTTTCTCTTGAAAGGACTTCTCCATATAGAATTTAGTGTTATGTAATTTTATTATTTTTATTTATGTTTTTATGTGTTATTTTTTGATGGTTTAATCACATATACTAATTAATTAACAATATTGGAGCACTATTTATTTATATATATTTACCATGTTCTCAATATTTTATATCAAAACTATGGATTGATTAGAGGGAACCTTTTTCAAAGTTGTGGATATATTTTGGTTGTAATGGGAGAATTTTATTTCTTTATTTAATTTTTTGTGTGATTGAATCCATGGATAGCACATCCTAGTCAAATATTGTTGAATTCAATGGCTTTGGGTATGAGTTGTGGAAACCTAAAATGGAAGATCTCTTAGAAGAAAGGGATTAGTGAAGAGTTATTATTGATGAAGATTGGAAATTTTTTAAAATATAAGAATGAGGGACCATATGGTTGTCTTGCAGATTGTATTCTCTTAAATATCATAGAGTAAGCTACACATTTAGTATGTGGAAGAGAATAGGTGATATTTACCAAATAAAGAGTCTAACTAGTAAATTTTACCTTAAGATAATATTTGTATACTTTGAAAATAAATGGAGACTCTATTTTCAATCTTATTAATGTTTTTAAGTTAATTTTGAGTCAAATAAGATATGTCGATGTTAAGATAGATGGGGAAATTTTTAATTATTGTTATCAATGGTGGTATTATAGAGCTAAAGATGGATACCCTTGTCTCTAGTTTTCGTAATAAATAAATAAGGAGAAATTTTATAGATGAGCATTTAAATAATGCATCACATGTCCATGGAATGCCTAAGTATAAATTTGATTCAAAGGGGCAATAAAAGGAATCTAATGATAGTTCTAACTAAAAAGGATTGTCCAAAACCCCTAGGAAGAGTAGAGTGAAGTGTTAGAACTATGGGGAAGGTCATGTGATGAAACATTTTTTAAATAAGAGCTTTGATGATTCCTTGACAGAAAGATCTTTTGATGATGATGTTATTAATACATTGATGATTTAGCATGTACCATATGGTATATGATATAAAATATATATAACATAGATGAGTGTATAATAGAATTACTACCTAGTGTATCAATGATAATTTAAGGATCTAGTCCAAAATGAGGTGTGGAGAAATACAAGATAACGTATACAAAATATTACATATAATGGGTCTCATCCTAAATATGGATGGATCATAACCCACATCGAGAATTAATAAGAAACATTAACATAATCATAATACAACAATCTCAAGGACCCACTTTATAATATTTAAATTTTCAATGGAAATAGACATTCAATTATAAAAGTACCACAAGATTCCCTCACACTCTCCAAGAAGAATCCTCCAAGTCCTCTGATCCCCAATAGTGGTTGAGAACCACCCTACCATGCACTACCCTTAGGTCCACCCCACACACACATTCATGCAATATAAGGGAGTTTGGCTCATAAACACACCAATCAATATGAAAAAACATCATGTCATCCAAATTGAAACAAGACAAACCACCATAGCATATGCTCCACCAATTATGTTTCATGCCCAAAATTTTGCACTAAGGGAAAAAACACAACTAACAATTTTTTTTTGAAACAAAGTAACAAATGCTAGCTCTAAAGTATTAAACATCTATGTTTGTCCAAAATGATTCTCAATGTTGTCATTAGGGCATCATAGTTTGATGCATTTTAAGATTAGTGCAAGCCTTTAAGGGTTGCAAAAGTTCAGGATTCAGTCACACCTTATACCAAATGCCACAAATTGGAAGGAAGAAGAACAAAATAGTTAAGTCTGAAATTTACCCAAAATTTAGCTAAGTCTTGAAGTCATCAATCTTTTTGTAAGTTATCCAAAAAATTTTGGTCACTGCCCAGGTTTCCATAACCTTTCCTTTTCCTGACGCTTACCCAAAATTTGGCTAATTCTTGAGTCGTCATTCTTTTTGTTAGTTATCAAAACTTTGTCGGTCGTCACCCAGGTTTTCATAACCTTTCCTTTTCCCAATGCTTACCCTTTAAATATTTGATTAAAAGTCAAGTCATTATGGATTTTTGTCCAACTTAGGGAACTTTCGTTGGTCCCCAACAAGGTTATGATAACCTTCTCTTTTTCTATATGTAATATAAATGGAGAGACTTTAATTTTTTTCTAAGTTTGGAGCCTTGATATATTTTGTTCCCCGCTATCTCACAAGATCCATGGTGGTCCAAACTCCTTTTCCATGAAACTGTAGGAGGACTTCAAGCTTTGACGTTACCCCATACTAAATTCCTCATTGAAAAGGAGAATACCAAAGGGGTTAAATCCGATATCATCATACATTGGGCTTCAACGATACCCTTTTTTTTGAATGCCTCAAAGAAAAGAAGAATAAATAAATGGTTAAGTTTGATAACTTCAGACTTCGGTCTTCGACAATACCCTTTGTTGAATGCCCTAACAAAAGAAGAAGAACCAAAAGGTTAAGTTTGAAAACATTGGACTTCAGGCTTTGGAAATACCCTTTACCAAATGCCCTAATGAAAAGAAGAAAAGCCAAAAGGTTAAGTTCAAAAAATATCAACCTTTGAGCTTCGGATATACCCTTTTCTGAATGCCCTAACAAAAGGAAGAAGAACCAAAAGGATAAGTCTAAAAATGTCAGACTTCAAGCTTCGACAATACCCTTTGTTGGATTCCATAATGAAAGGAAGAAGAACCAAAATGTTAAGTCCAAAAATTTCAAACTTTGGGCTTCAGAAATACCCTTTGTTGAATTCCCTAACAAACGGAAGGAGAAAAACATGGTAAATCTTGATAACATCGGACTTTGGGCTTTAGCAATACCCTTTTCTAAATTTCCTTAACAAAAGGAGAACAAATGGTTAAGTTTGAAAAGGTTGGACCTTGGGAATCGATAATGCCTCATACTGAATGCCTTAACCAAAAGAGGAAGATAGAAAGGTTTTAGTCTGATAACACCAAACTTTGGGCATCAGTAGTGCCTCATACTGAATGCCTTAACCAAAAGAAGAAGATAGAAAATTTTAAGTTTGATAACATCAAACTTAGGGCATTGATAATGCCTCATACTGAATGCCTTAACCAAAATAAGAAAATAGAAAAGTTTAAGTCTGATAACGTCATACTTTAGGTATCAATAATGCCTCATACTAAATGTCTTAACCAAAATAATATTTGGTGTTACGCCTTAACATGAAGCATAAGGTGAAACCTCAAACCTTGACACCCAAAGTTGTTTTGGTGTTCATGGATTTGGTCTAAAGGATTTTTCCTTAATCAATTTGATAAATATGCAGTAGAAGGAAAGTCCAAAGGCTGACTCCCAAAGGAATTAAGTCTATCAACACTTGCGAAGGAGCAATTCGAGCATCGTGGATCGATAGGTTGGCTTACACCTTAACTCCAAGGTACATAAGCGACACAGAGGAAGAAAGAACCTCAACCTCTTACAACTTAAATCAAAGTCAAAGTTTCACCCTTCGATGTTTCAGGATTTGGTCTAATGGTTTGCAATGGAGTAAGAAAGGTGGATGGTAAAGTGTAAGGTAGAAGGCCAAACCTTGACATGTTAAAAGGAGCCTTAGACTGAGGTGTTCAAACTTTTTTCTTTAAGTTTGTCTAAGATATTCAAGTAAGAGGTAAGGTGTATTAGTGATCCCCAACCCCCAAAAAGTATGACTGGAGGCAGTACTCCACCATTTCATGAGAAGCTTGCATTGAATTTGGTTGACCAATGAAGGTATGCAGATTGGTGACATGTGGAAAATATTGATTGCCTTAACTGATTCACATTGTTGTTGTGAATCATTAAGGTTTAAAAACCCACATTAAAATGTTGTGTCAGTTGAGTGATAAACATCTACTCAAGGCACAATTTTGGGATTCAATGGCAAGATTTGGAGTTATCATTCTGTCAAATTCAGGGTATAGGCGCTAAGTGTAAAAATTGTTTTAGATCTAACTGATGCCAGAGAAGTAAGTTCATTAAATTTGGATGACGGTGTCAGGTTCTATGCAAGAAGGCTTGATGGTGAAGGAAGATCCAAAGGAGTGTTAACTAAACTTGAATCTATAGGTCTTAATTGCTAAGACAATAGATCTGCAAATATAAACCCCCTTTTTACATAACCATACATACATAAATATTTTGCATGGAGACAATCACCGCAACTATTCCAATCCAACATACACAAGGTGCTATATTTTCTCTTGAAACAAGGATAAAAACACAAGAAACAACACACTACAAATGCACAATATGACACACAAATAAGGAAACAATCCACTGGAGGACCCCTTGTTTACTCTTAGCAACGCAAAAATATTCCTTCCACATGTATATTTAACATAAGAAAATATAAGCAAAATAACCCATAGAACGAGCTTCCCTTACAGATAGAATGCATACATTTACCAATTTACTAACAAGACTTAAAACATATAATGTCGTTGCAACTTAGTCTAATTCACCCAAGGGTAGGAGGTGTAATATACTTTCTTTAGATAGTTTACCTCTAACAAATAGCTTAATATAAGAACATAATTCCCTTAATGAAGGTTTTATTTTATTGCAAGAAGAAAAGAAGAACAATACAATACATATTTTCACATCACTTCCTATCTTTACCCACATCAATCCTTTCTCTATTTATCTATTTTTCTCTGCTTTCAAATAAATGAAATATACACATTACAAGCCCAATGATGCAAGGGGTGTTCTCATACAACACACCCTTTTTATAGCAACAATACAATTGATTTATAATACTCATGTTCTTTTAATCATCCTTACCAAGATTTAGCATCCAACATAAGGGTAGATTTCACCCAAAAAGATTACAACACAGTTACTCTCTTTTCTTTCACATTGTGACACATTGTTGTTTCCAATCCAAGACTCTTATGAAACCTACAAGTAAACACATAGTATAACTTTCTTTCATGGACGATAGGGTGTGCTCACCTCCCAACCATAACTTTTCTCACAAACCACCCTCGAGCTAGGAGGTAACCAAGTATACGAGTACACATAATAGAAAGATAAACAATTCATTTCAAAAAAGCACAAACAACAAGATACTCCCATCCAAGATTACACATTTACAAAAGGAATCTATAAGAATCCCAAACTGGGGATAGAGGTGGAGCACACTACCACATGGGGAAACTAGTGCATAAGAATCATAACCAACATATATTTTCATTTTTATTCCTTCTCAATAACCCAATTCTCCAATACTTCACTTACAACACATCCTCCATAGCATCCAACTCCATACACCCATACCATCATATTAACTTGGGTACTCATACCCTTTTCTCCTCTCCTTCTCAAAGGAGGAAATCATTTTCCCCATGGAGGTTCCTACTAATTCATATCCCCTACAATGGATGCTCTTCCCAAATTGGGTGAGCCTATCCTCATACAACCCCAACCCAATTCATATGTAAATGAAAGAACACATAAAGAATACAAAGCATTTAACATAAGCAACTTTTTTACACTTTCATACAAAAGAGAAAGAAAAGATACCCATATGTAGAATGAGGCCTACCTCAAATCCAAGACCAAATAGAGAAGAAGTTGAAAACTAGTTCAAATTCCCCTTTCTCCAAGTCAACTCCCAAAAAGAAAACCAAGAAAAAGAACCCTTCCTTTGGCTTTCCAAAGGATTCAAATAGGAGCTAAGGGTTGAAATCCCTTGGAGGAGAGAGTGACACATGTCACTTTCTCCATCACTCCTATGGACACACCTCCCCACAATTTCTCTCACATGTGTGAGAACTTGTGGGAAGTGAAGAAACAAAGAGTGCTCCACACTCAACAATAGATCTTATATCTCATAAATGATATTTTGAAGCAAACACTCCAACCCTTTCCCAAATTTGTCACTCTTCTTAATGGGTAATTAAGAAGGGTCACAACTTGCAAAAATTTCAAATATTTGAGATTGATTTGACCCCTAACCCATAGATAATCATCATAGGGGTTAAATAAGGGTCAATTAACCCAATTTAAAGACTTCTTCAACCATTTAAACTCACAAAAATAAAATAAATTCCAAACATAATATTAAAAGTAAATCAAAATATCCCAAAACTCCCATCAAAATCCCAATTGGCTATATATCCCATTATTAAACATTAAATCTTTTAATTATAAAATAAAATACAACACAATGAGACTATGGTCCCTCCAAAGGGACGATAGCCAGTTTTACATGGCTATCACAATAGGGTACACTTGGTTACCTCCAATCCCATTGGCCATGGACGTGTACCTGCACACTCAATTTCATATGTCAAAATATCCAATGCAAAATCAACAATAATAAATCAACAATTACATATACATAATATTAATCACAATCAAATCCTAAAATCAATAGATTCAATATCCACAATTACTCTTTTTTCTAGTAATTAACACATCTTATCAATTCATGTCTAGTCATGTTGTTGTTATAGAGAAATCCTATCTAGTTTAGATTTAACATCTTATGAATTCTATCTCATAGATAACTATCCATTTCTATCATGATAACTAGATCAACATGAGCATAGCAAGTAAGGAAAGCATAACATGCATATAACCACCATAAGCATCATAAATAAGAAACAAGCATAATATCCAATGTTTGTTATCAACCAAAATAGTCTTACACATAGAGTATCAACAATGTTTAGATCAAAACATTTCCAAATAGAGTGTATCAAATAGTAGGCCTCACAATATGATCAGTCATTCATAGAATAGCATGCTCAAGGAGAGAACCATCACCAATAATAAGCATAATAAATAACCACATTACACATCATATGTGTGCAAACACAAAGAATGTAACAGAAGTATGAAAAATAAAATAATCATATGTATGGTTAGATATTATCTCTCATTAGATACAAAATCCAACAACATCCAAGATGAGGAGACTAGGGCTAAGAAAGGATTATCATCACAATATCCCAAGGAATGGCTAATCACTAATTGAGTATGCCTCTCATCATAATGGTAATGACACCCAATTAACATGATCCCCAACAACTTCAAGAGTGTGGCATGTCCTTCGTACTCACACTAATCCTTTAAAAGATCGTGTTGGTTTGTCATGAAATAAATCTTGGTTCATTTTTAATTACCCCTGTGTGTTTCTTTAGTTTTTATTGATTAATAACTCTTCATCTATATTATCCCACATATCACTTTGGATCCTGAAATATGTCAAGAGCTAGTCCTTAACCATCCTCTAACCCTCTATTACAAGGTTCATCATAGTAATTCACTATTTGAAGCATAGCATGGAAACAAATGCATAAAAAAAATCAATTATTTAAATTTTTTTTATGTAAATTCAAAAGATTTGAAATCAATTCAATCCTCAAGCAATTTCACCCTATTCAATTTTTGAGAAGGAAAGGGTTTGAGAGAGTTTTCTTTTCAAAAATGTAAGAATGAAAAATAAAGCCAAGTCTTTTTCCCTTTATACCATTTCTTTTCTATTTTTTATTTTAAAAATTTTCACTTTATTTTCTATTTTCTCATTCTTTTTCCAAAAAAATCCCCAAACTTAAAATACTTAAGTTATTTTCCTTTTTCCAAAGGTAAATAAAGCAATTCCAATTAATTATTTTCCAAAAATTTAAATATTTCAATTAACTTTCTCAAACAATAGAATATTTTCCAATCACAATTAAACTAATTGCAATAATTTAAATATTTTTAATGTTTTTAACTTAGCACTTTTCTCTTTCTTTTCTTTCACATATTTTTGCATTCTCATTTTATAAATGGATAATAAACAACCACAATTTAAATCATACATTTATAGGGTTTTCACAACATATGGAATCCTAAATCACCACCAATTCAAATCCAAAACAATAAGGAAATTGGTGCTCATGTTGCACTCAAATTGAGTGTAAAAGTGGCTACCATACAAATCAACCCAATTTTGACATCTACAATGTAACCATCGTTGGGGAAATAAACCAAATCTACATGTTTAAGTGAAAAAATAACCCTCTACCTATGCACTCAATTCACACATCAAGCATACCTACTCCATATATATAATATTTGAACCAAAGTAAAATCATCCAATGAGGTTCAATGTCACATAATTATGAAATTGGGATAATCAATAAAAATAAAAATATCATTAAAATAACCACATATATAATTCTATCACAAAATCATAACACATGCATCTCAAGTATACAACATGTAATGAAATACATCAAATCCTTGCAATTAATTTGGCACACTACTATGCATACATCTCAATGTAATAAAAAACATTCAACCAACATGCAAAGGAACACCATCTCTAACATGTGAGTGGTCTAAACACATACTAGATATAATGCATAAAATACATATCATATAGCAAACACACCACTCAATACACAAACAATAGTCATAACCATATCTATAAATAAAAAAGGTGAGGTTGAAACACAAATAATCACTCATTTCAACATGCACAAGCACGACCTATGCATCCCATAATATACATGGATTATATTATCAATCAAAAACATCTGAAGGCAAGAAAATGGGTGGTTATTGCATCCTCCCACATTGCAATTGAACTTACTCTTGGAAGCCTACAATAAGACAAGGATAAGGTACTCCTAATGCACCATCCTTTTAGGTATAATGGATCTCACAAGATCAACCCTCTAAACTCTCACCAATCCTAGGCCTCAAACACATAACACACATCCCTAAATGTGCACAAGAAAGGTGAATAATCAACCATTGCATTAGTTATCATCTCAAAGATAACAACAATCCATCCTCCAACTACCACTATAACTAAGGGAAATATCTAGCCACAAGGTCCTAGCCCAGGACTTCTACCATTGCTAGGAAATTACATCTAGATACCAAGTCAAGGAACACAACTCTACAAACCTCCAATCTCCATGAGATTTACCAACACAAGGTTGTACTTCCTACAATATCTCTTATTACTGAGGCCTTAACCCACATCACTACAACTCAAAATATAAGGCAACTATCCACTCAAAGATACAAGCAACGCTACCTCATCTCCATGTTCACCAAAAGTATGTCTCACCTCCTTTCATGGTATCTCCCCAAGAGGTATTTCCTCAAGTTCCATTCTTGAAAATTCAAAATGTTCTTAAAACTCTAGCTTCTTAACACCAAATTAGGAACAACTTAAAAGTTTTATAGGAAAGAATCTAGGAAAATATCTCCTAAAAGAATAATCACTCCAAGCAATGGAGGCTTAGCAACCCAATACTCACAAGGAAACATCCAAGGAGGCAACTAGACACAAAACACATGAGAAATTTTTTTATCTACACCATAACGATGCTCAACTATGACCAACTCCAAGGCTAAACAACCTCAACAAGATCTTGAATCCATGATCAACAAGGAAACAAGTAACCTCTACAAGGCTCAAGAACCAAGCATTCATAAAAATAGAATGTTTTGGTAACCAATTCCTCATACAATAATTACATCACTTTCAACACCAAGCTAAAAAAACCTCTAAAGTACCATGGAGAAACTATTGAAACTATCAAATTCTCCTCAATTGGCAACACAACAAGAAATAGATAGATAAATATAATATAATAAATATAAATAAAATCACTTACTAACACACCATCATACCCTTACACTATGTCAAACATAAGTGTAATCATGGAAACCACATATAAATGACACAATATGCACCTTCATGTTATCTAAAAACATGGATTTGGTGCATAGAACACCCCATCAAACACCTAACTAATGTTGAATCACTAGGAAAAATTCCCACAAGACCAAGATAAAACAAGAATAGGGCCATAAGAGCAACCATAGGTGGTGGACTAAGTCACACTCAACCATTTACTAGCAAAAAAAAAAGGCATAATCCATGTAAGGAATTTAGCACCATTCATTGTTAAGGTCAAATAGACAGTGAATAATAATCAAACTCACATAGAGATTCTAATACAACTCACTTAAAGCCAAACATAATTTACATTCACACCAAGTCACAAGTTATCTATAGCAAAAGATCCATATGCATACAATACAATTCATAATTTTTCAAACACTTCACAAAACATCCACTTAAATTTACAAGGAATAAGGAATTTAAAATGTAAGATTTTTCTAATTAACACCACATCAAGAACTAGTGTGTTCTCTATTATCTACTCCCTTATATGTTCCATCAAAGGTCCATCTTTGACATGATAGAGAACAAAATTTGCACAATATATGACTAGAAATTTAAAACATTTTAGTATAGCTATGACAATAATAAAATAATACCAAGGAAGAAGAATTATCCATTCCAATAGCAGAGAATAAAATGAACTCAATTTCAACAATAAGTCAAGCATGACCAAGGGTCACAAAATAATCAAATGTAAAATTTTGATGACTAGACTACTTATAAGAATAATTAATAAATCAATTCTAGTACTTATAACTTCTAGAGAATTTATTAACAGCTATGATAAAGTATCAAATTTAGAAGGCACAAATTATATGCATTGAGTGATTAATGTTAGCCACAATTGAGGGAGTAAAAGGATACACTACACCTAGAATTCAAAGTCCAAATTGAGTTAGAGAACATACTCGAACACACAAATTGAGTGATTCCATTAAGAATCCAATCATATCACACATCATAAGATCACCATTTTCACTTATTCATTCTAAACATAAACCAAGTTTTCAAGGAAACACAACTTCACTACCATACATTCACAATATTATGCATGAAGACAATCACTAGGAAGGAAATAACCAACCACATGGTACATGCATGTAATCACAACAAGCATCTCTAATTTATACTATAAAAAAATGGCATGCTTCACAAGGCACAATTAGATAGTTGGGGGCTTTAATCCACACCAACACATTCTATAATGTTTGATTTATTTCACAATTCAATATGCACACTATGCAAAATGACCATGGGGAAACACAAGTTAGAGTCAATAGATGCAAGATTTCACTAATGTATTTATTATTTCCACCAAAAAAACTCACACTTACCATGTATATGACCTAGTTACATGCACCTTTTCTAAAATTTAAAATGAAATAGTGTAATAACACTCCTAAGTTCCCATAAGAATATTTAGGAAATGAATACAATTTGGGGGCATAAGGAATTAACTCGCATGATTTATTATAAATAATTCAACATTTATTTCTTGCACTAATATAGACATTTCAAATATATGGCATACACTCAATCAAAGAACAATGTATAATACACTTCAAGTAAGCATTACCACATCATTAATTTCTTCCATGTATAAAGAATATGAGCCAAACATCATCTCTTTCAAATTCAAATATAGTACTTACAGGAGAGTGCACAATAATCCATCAAATTTCAAAACATAAACATTCCTTTTACTAAAAGAATATTTCCATGATCAGGTCATCCCACATGAATACACAAGCACAATCATGACCTCGCTAAGGTCACTAAACATTCAAATATATGGGTGATCCCACAATACTGGTTTGCAATTTTTAGCCAAACTAGACATTGAACTAAATGTTTTAAACTAAGTCTTCACTTTCGAGCACTGATACGGCTAAACGTGAGGAATTTGAAGATGATGCAAACTAGTGATTTGTGACATTTTGTCTATAGATTCTAAATACATTTTTTTCAAAAAATTTGGAATCAAATTTCACTTCTTTTTCCATCTCCTTTAAAAACTAGTTTTTAAGAGTAAACACCATTTTTAAAGAGTGACGTTACTAGCTAACACAACTTTTTTTATGAAGGATAAAATTCTTTCTTTTTTTTAATTTAGATTCTGTTGAAAAATGGTGGTAATTATGTAGCTTAATACTTTGTAAAACTATTATACTATAGATCTAAATAAGTTTTCTTTGTTACAATTTCTTTGTGGACAATTATTTGTTTAATTCATTTCACCATTCGTAGTAGACATAAGATTGTAGAAGAATAAGACTAGAAGAAAGAAGTTACACAATATATACCATGGAGAAACCCTTTCGAGAAAAAACTCCACCACCAAAATCAATAGTGCTTGTATTATTTAACCTTAGAACAAGATTACAATAATTCTTTATCAATCCTTGCTTGAGATGCTTCTTTTTCCTTCAAAAAACCTTCTTCACAACTTGCAATAAAAAATGATAAACTCTCTTCAACTTGCTGCAATAAATAGACAATAACGAGCCTTGTAAACTCCAAAGAGTACAATTACAAAGCACAATGCTTATCTCACAAAACCCATGCCTATCCTTTACAAGTAGAGTTCTACTATGAAGAACAATGTCAAAATAAGTCCTTCATCCATTTGGACGTCCCAAACTGAAGTCATAACTCAACATTGATTCTGAATATATCTTGTAAGCTTATCCTCAAAGTTGGCGCCCATGAATGGGCCCACTTAACTCAACCTTATAAAATATCTTATCATGCAAAAGTGTTAACTCCAAGATGCCAACTTGGGTGCCCAAGGTGGGTCCAAGTCAATCTCTATTAACTGAAAGATATCTCTCCATCAATTCATGTAAATATCATGCATGATTGACCATCCCCTGTTAACTGAAAGTGGTCACCTTTTATCTGTCATGCAACTCAAGTCATTAGTCATGCATTCCAAGTCAACTAAAGTCAACTAGCATAACTGAACTGAACTGATCTAAACTAAATTAAACTGAACTCCATGCATGTAAATATCAATCCCTAACTTCTCGGATCTTTACATGCATTACTAAAGTGTTATCTTTTACTCCAAACAGCTAACTTAACTCAAGGTGAGTTCCACCTTCCATGTGTGTGCCCCATGTGCTCCTATTTTGTAGGATCTCTTCATGGGCGTCCCTACATGTTCCTATCATTTAGAGTTAATTACAAATGTCAATTTACATATTCATTTCATTTGAATTTAAACTCTTTCTAATCCTAGTGTTTGGGGAATACTTTCCAAGGACTTAGGAGATACATGAAATAATGTTTAGGATTGCAATTAAATGGCATCCTATTCTCAACATTCTCCCACTTGACATTATACATTGCAATTATTCTAAACAAGGAATCATTATTATAAATCAAGTACAGGACTCAAGGCCAATGACCTTCCTGCACCAACTAATCAATCCATGCCAACTTTAAATGCAACCTACATAATCATGAAGCTCCAAGCAAATGATTAAAACCAAGAGAACTTATTTATAGGAACCAGTTTCATAAGATAATTTGTAGCATTAATGAAAGTGTCAACTTTCTCAATTAATACCTTCCCACTCTCAACCATTTCTCGCACAAAGTGATACTGAACATCAAAATGCTTAGTACGAGCATGATACATAGGATTTTTGGCTAAACACATAGCACTCTGACTATCACATTCAAGTTTAATTTTTGTTCAATAAAAAACCAATACCTTTCCCAAGTCTTTGTAACCAAACTGCCTCTTTGGAGGCATGTTAAACTGTTGAGTGTGTTGAACTCATGTTCAACCAAGGTGTAGGATCCTTGGTCTTTTCTATTGAAAAATATTTTATTGCTAGTAACAATTCCAACACATGTCTCTAACCATAAGAGAACTCAAGCCTCACCTATGTCTCCAAGTATCCATGAGGACCTGTATCCAACCAATACATGCCAAACTCCAAATGCAACATAGCACTTTCATGAAGTAATCAAGAAAATGATTAATGTACCCAATACAATATAATTCCTAATCTCCTATTAGAGGAGATGAGGAGGAAGTCTAAAACATAAATCCAAGATGCCTTGTTTGTAAAAGGTAGGTCTGAGAAAAAGAAACCTAAGGGAGACAAGGAAGGGAAGGGTAAGTCCGAAGGACAGAGTAAGGTAAAGTGTTGGAACTGTGGTAAACCAGGACATGTGAAGAATAATTCTAAGAACAAGAAAATTAGTTTTGATTTTTCTATAGAGGAATCCTCGGATGACAATAATCATGCTTTGATCATTTCATGTAAAAATGGAGGTAATTATGTAGCTTAATACTTCGTAAAACTATTATACTATAAATCTAAATAAGTGTTATTTGTTACAATTTCTTTGTGGATGATTATCTACTTAATTCATTTTACCATTTGTAGAAGTAGACAAAAGATTGTAGAAGAATAAGACTAGAAGAAAGAAGTTGCACAGCATATACTGTGGAGAAACCCTTTTGGGAAAAAACTCCACCACCAAAATCAATAGTGTTTGTATTATTTAACCTTCGAACAAGATTACAATAATTCTTTATCAATCCTTGCTTGAGATGCTTCTTTTTCCTTCAACAAATCTTCTTCACAACTTGCAATAAAAATTGATAAACTCTCTTCAACTTGCTGCAATAAATAGACAATAATGAGCCTTGTAAACTCCAAAGAGTTTACAATTACAAAGCACAATGCTTATCTCACAAAACCCACGCATATCCTTTGCAAGTAGAGTTATATCGTGAAGAACAATGTCAAAACAAGTCCTTCATCCATTTGGGCATCCCAAACTGAAGTCATAACTCAGCGTTGATTTTAAAGATATTTTGTAAGCTTATCCTCAAAGTTGGTGCCCAAGAATGGGCCCACTTAACTCATCCTTATAAAATATCTTATCATGCAAAAGTGTTAACTCCAAGATGCCAACTTGGGCACTCAAGGTGGGTCCAAGTCAATCTCTGTTAACTGAAACATATCTCTCCATCAATTCATGCAAATATCATCCATGATTGATCATCCCTTGTGAACTGAAAGTAGTCACCTATTATCTGTCATGCAACTCAAATCATTAGTCATGCATTCCAAGTCAACTGAAGTCAACTAGCATAACTGAACTGAACTAATAATGAATTGAACTAAACTAAACTCCATATACATGTAAATATGAATCCCCAACTTCTAGGATCTTTACATGCATTACTGAAGTGTTATCTTTTACTCCAAACAGTTATCTTAACTCAAGGTGAGTTCCACCTTCCATGTGTCTGCCTCATGTCCTCCAATTTTGTAGGAGCTCTTCATGGGCATCCCCACATGTTCCTATCTTTTATAATTAATTACAAATGTCAATTTACATGTTCATTTCATTTGAATTTAATCTCTTTCTAATCTTAGTGTTTGGGGAACACTTTCCAAGGACTTAGGAGATACATGAAATAATGTTTAGAATTGCAATTAAATGGCATCCTATTCCTAGCAGATTCATAACTATGATATCTAGTCATGGAATTAGTTTCATAGCATTTCATTGAATATTTTTTCTTAATTAAGTTTCAAAGTCAAACTAGTTACAATTTAGACATGATTTATTGGCTAAAACATAACTTTTTTGTATGTATCGAAATTCAATTTGATTTTTTTGTTGGATCAAGGACAATAATATCTAGTGCATAGATATTTTCTGATTTTTTTTATAATCTATTATTTTTCCAAATGTGTAGAACATAGAGCTTAATTTTTGATGAAAAACCTACATTCACAAGAAATAAAAAAATAAATATAATAATCAAATTAAATATATTTAAAATTGTACTTTTTGGGAATCTTATAATAAGGACTACATACTTACAAAAATGAATTTTAAATGAATTTATTTGATCCCCTAAAAGGTAAATCAAAAGTGGTTTTTATTAGCATTTTGATAGGTGTAAAGGAGACTCTGTTATAGGTATGGTTTAAAACTAGCGGGGTTCTATCCAAGGGGGTTTGATCTAAGGTGGTTTGATCAAAACCTATTCAATTGGAATCCTTTAAATAGAAATTTTAAAGGCTTAAATCATATATTTTCTAAAAATATGTGCTTTCAGCGAAAATCAGGATGTCCAAGAAAGTGTATACCACTATTGTGGGATCACCCATATAGCCAGAGCTAGAACTTCAAGAAAGCAATCACAGATGAAAGAAAAATATCAATAAACTCAAGGATCTTACTAAGCCTCCAACAAACACTTAAACCTATCATTCAAGTAGAAAAACTAGAAATAACACTTGCTACCCATAGCACACACAACCACACTAAGGCCCTACAGATACTTGCATGCAACATGCTAAAACATAGGAGAGTGGTCACTCCAAATATATCTAGACTCTCAACCAGGGGTAGCATTCCTTCCCTGTCACTTATAGTAAGGCCTAGGAGGATCCCTTCCTCTACAAATGTGTTGTGTAGGTTAGCACAATCCTAATCCTCAACAATTCCACATTAAGGCACACAAGGAAAGAAACTATTCAACTACCTCACAATAACAAGCACTTGAGAAATCACACATTAAGCATACATTAACCACATGGGAAAGTACATAAGCCAGAGATCCCAATATTTGAGCATGTACTCTAATATGAAATGTAATGCCTCGAGCCACACACCTAGGGCATTAGCCAATAGGACAGTTTCTTTTGGAAGAACCACACAAGAATGAATTTATCATTCATGATATGATAATGAAATGTCACATTGCACACAAGTATTGTATCTAGTACAATGACATTAGTTCATTAACAATACGAGAAACCTCACCATTTCTACAAGAAAGGTGGAATAAGTAAAAGATACCAATCATGTGGTGAAATTACCACAACACACCTACAAAAGTGTGGAATAACACTCATTGATTATTGAGTGTTAACCTATAATTTTTTTTCTCTCCTGAATATAACACAAGGGTAGGATTACGGAACCAACTACTTTGAATTTTACATCTTAACACACTTGAAAAGACTCACATTGGCAAAAAGATTTACAAAAGCAGTAAGACAACTAGGAGGTTTCATACCTTGACTATTTGAAATAACCACTAGTTTCCCAAAAAAGGAGGATGAGGGTGACAACTACCTCCAATCCACTCCATGATAACTAAAACATAAAGGAAAACCTTCTCCAAAGGTTGCACTGTTCAAAGGTATAAACCCTCCATCAATAAGAACAACAATGAGTCGCTTATGTGCAAGGAATGCTTCCCAATATAATCAACATAATAAATTTCAATTAGGGACTGTAGTGTAGAAAAATGTAACCCTTTACATTTTCTCACTTGTTTGGGCACTCCTATTTAAATTGTACTTAAAATTGCCTTAATTTAGTGTTGTTAAATGTACCTGTAGACATCCAAATTTGGACACTTAATTTATCCAAATTTATCACTTTTCATCTAAAACCCTTTACATTTTCTCACTTGTTTGGGCACTCCTATTTAAATTGTACTTAAAATTGCCTTAATTTAGTGTTGTTAAATGTACCTGTAGACATCCAAATTTGGTATCCAAGTTAATTAAGTATCCTTAATTCTACCAAATCGGTAAAGTATTTAATTTAATAATTAATACTTTATCTTTCACCTTATTCCTCTCTAAATTAAATAAATATGCTAATTTATTTAATTTAGTCAATTTTCCTTTTGATTTAAAATCAATTTAAAATTCCTCACTTTCTCTCTCCTTGTCAAATCCTCCATAACCTTGCCCTAATCTGAATTAATTTAATTAATTCATAATTATGATGTGCATCCTCTTAATCAGAGATTAATGTCACATCCTCCTACATTTTCCACTTGCCTCTAATCTTCCATTAATTAGCCTAATCCAATGTTTGCACAACCTTAACCAAGGTCATTAGCTATTTTTAACACCACTTTTTGGTCAATTCTTCCATTTTTCCTTTTTGGGCATTGACTCTCCTTCCCATGAGAATTTTTAATTCTCATTTATTTATCCCATGTCTCTCTCTTTCCCATGTGAATTTTTAATTCACACTTTGTCTTTCCAAGGCTTCTAGAACCTTGGACTTGTCACAATCTCCACATGTGACCAAGTCCCACCTTTTTGGAGCCCACCTTTTATCCTCTAGATCCTCCTAGGAATGTGAATTAATTCACATTTATATTCAACCACCTTTCATTTTCCCATGTAGATTTTTGAGGAATTCCAAAATTTCTCAAATGTCCCTTTCACTCCCACTTGGGGACAAGGAATCCCTTTTTGAGGAAATCTCCTCATTCCCCAAGGTGCATGACCTTCCTCCACCTCATGTACCTTCTTGACACCTCACTTACACCTCATATCCCCTTGTCCACTTCACCCTCCACATGTCAAGATGTGAGGGCTTGTGGGTTCTCAACCCACCATAGCCCTTCATCTTGGCATTGTTGGATCGATCTTGACCACTGAATTCTCTAGAGAATTCAAATTCTCCTATAAATACCCCCTCCTAAGGGCATTTTCAACACTTAGCCATTTGATAACTACATGCTGCCAATTTGCATTCTCAATCATTTACCATCATCTAGCTATCCATTCTAATCATTTTGCACATTCAATCTTGCATCTAGCTACATCACAAACCATCTAAGGAGCACACAAAATCATTTCAATCAAGGGCCAACCAAGGAGACATCAACAGCAAGGAAGGTGAAATCGTTTGTGTCTTATTTTGTCCATTTTCCTTATTGTTTATCACTCTTTTGGCTAATCTTGAGGTGTCCTTGGTATTTTATCATTCACATTTTTAAGTTATTTTGCACATTTAGAGTAGGGTAAATTCCAAGGTATACATTTCTGGCATGCCCGATGGGACCCACAAATGGGTTTTGCATTTAACCTCCCCTTTTGGTTAAGAATTTTGCAGGAAAAACTCACAGAAAGGTGGCAGCGCCCTCTGTTTTACCACAGAAAGGCGACAACACCCCCATTTTACTGTAGAAAAATGGCAGCGCCCTCTTGGCCACTACAGAAAGGCGGCAGCGCCCCGTATTTGAAAGTTTATTTTCTTCTAACGCGTTTGTTGTCTTTAGGGATATATTTAGAGGGCTTTTCTAACACTCTTCTTGCAGTGGGAGGGGCGCAACTAACTTTTTTTCTTTAAAATCTAACAAAGTTTGTTGCAGAAAGGTGGCAGCGCCCTCTGCCTTACCACAGAAAGGCGACAACGCCCTCTTGGCCACTACAGAAAGGCGGCAGCGCCCCGTATTTGAAAGTTTACTTTCTTCTAACATGTTTGTTGTCATTAGGAATATATTTAGAGGGCTTTTCTAACACTCTTTTGCAGTGGGAGGGGCACAACTAACACTTTTTCTTAAAAATCTAACAAAGGTTGCTACAAAAAGGCGACAGTGCCCTGATTTTACTACAGAAAGGCGACAGCGCCCTCTGCTTTACCGCAGAAAGGCGGCAGCGCCCCCATTTTGCTTCAGAAAGGCAGTAGCACCCTCTGCCTTACCACAAAAAGGCGGTAACACCCTGATTTCACTACAGAAAGGTGGCAGCGCCCCAAAACAGCACAGTTCGGAAGGTAAAATAGCCATTTTAGCTTCGTTTTTGCTTCCATTTTTTGCTATTTTCAAGTAGTAACCCTCTAACACTGTTTTGGCAAGGATATTAGTGTTTTTTGCTAATGTTTTGTAGTGTATTGTGGTGTAATTTGACCAAGGATGAAGAAAGAGACACCTAACATTTATTTGCAGGGTCATCTATTTGATCAGATTTTCAAAAAAAAAATTATCTTTGTTGTTTTCGAACATAGTCTAATTAGGGGGATTAAACTTCATTGCTTGCTATGATTGTTTGTTATTATGTCACCCAAGGGGGCATTAATCCATTTTCGCTTTCCCCTTGCACTTCGTGTGAGCCTGGGGAGTAGTTGGAAATAGTTAGTGTCTTCTTCTTAGTGGGACCTGCTTGGAGATTTCATCACCCCAAGAGACAATTCCAACCACGCATACCGGCGGGGTATATAAAGGGGGGAGAATGAAAGTTGTACCCCAATCCAGTTGCGTCATAATTGGCAGAGCGTCGAAGCTAGGGTGATACCTAGATAGACGTGAAGAGTTGGTCCGAGCCTTTCAGTATCTTGCTGGGGTTCCCGACTCACGCTTGTGACGGACTGGTGTTCACGGTTGTGCCTCACGTACCGAGAGTATATTGAGGACTCCCTAGAAGCCTTGTGCATCCTAGAGTAAGACTTTGCCTTTCCATACCCGTAATATTAATCATAGGATTGTGCTTGCTTGAGGTGTTTTCTTGTGAAAAATCTGTCAAATCTTTGATACTTTGGACTTGCTTTATCATTTTGCATCCTTGCCATAGCCATTGCCATCAAAACCAAACACTGCCTTATCGCAGAAAGATGGCAGCACCCCTGATTTTACTGTAGAAAGGTGGCAGCACCCCTAATTTTACTGTAGAAAGGCGGCAGCACCCCTGATTTACTGCAGAAAGGCGGTAGCGCCCCTGATTTCACTGCAGAAAGGCGGCAGCGCCCTTGATTTACTACAGAAAGCTGTCTACGCCCCTGATTTTGCTGTCAACACTTTGATCTTTGCTGCAGAGGGGCGGATTTGCCCTCCTAAACACCCGAAAGTTCCTCTAAATCGCCATTTAATCATCCCCAACCATTACCTCATCATTCTAAGCCTCTATTTTGTCATTTTAAGCCTCCCGAAACCTCCATTTGATCCATCTAAACCTCCACTCTATCACTCCAAATCTTCGTTAACCATTATAAATCCCCATTCATTCTCCACAAATCATCTTTAATCCACCTTTTTCATTTTAATTTTCTATTCACAAGTCCATATCCTCACCTAGCAAACATCACAACTCTACCATTCACATCGCCAAACACCACCCATAGCCAAACCGTCCTAACTTTGTATTACAAAGTGGTTATCCAAATTGACTATAGCACTTGAATTTGATTATTAGTCTTTAACTTCAACCCCAATCAATTCGCTTCCATCTTGAGGTGAATTCGGTGTTGTAAGTTATCATCCTTGGCCCAATCAATCCATTCCTATTTTAAGGTGGATTCGGTGCCATAATCATCCTCCTAATCAATCAAAGCTCTAGGGTCATTAAGGGTAACCTCCTGTGATCAAGCTTAAGGTCTCTCCCCCACATCATTCATCATCCAACCATACCCATCCAATAGTCTAAATCTATCCAAACCGATCAAATTATCCAATCCAATCTAATTCAAATCAAATCCAATCCAATTCAAATCCAACCCAATCCAATCCAAATCCAATCCAATCAACATCATCTAATCATTTGATTCTATCCAATCAAACTAATCTCGTACTTTAATCAAATTCATCAAATCATCTACCCGATCCAATCATCCGTCTATCGAATCCCATCAAAATCAAAATCAATCCCCTCGCATCATCCAATCATCCTAATCTGAGCTTTTGTCCAATCCTGATTTGAGCTTGACCAAAATCCCGATTTGAGCTTTAATCCGTTCCCATCCAAAATCTTTTATCCGTCCTCTTTATCCTTTCACCATCATGAATCCTCATCTTCCATCAATAGTAGTCAAGGGAAACCCTAATTACGTGGACGACGATAACGAAAGTCTTGTTGATCAAGAAGAATATGACATAGATCCCCTTGACACTATCATTGCTAGTAAGCTTTCTCCACCCACTTTCCAAAATCCAATCACCCCTTCTAGTTATCCCGTTATGTCTTCATCCATGCCTAATCATGCTCCTTATGCCACCTTTGACAATGGATATCCAGTATCTTCTTCATCCCCATATTTGTCATGTCCTTCATCTACGTCATCCTCTTATACAACATCTACATCCTCTTATCCTAATTTTCCATCCCAATACTCCTATTACAATTCCCCATCCATGTCCCCCTATCAATCTTCCCATACTAATCCTACTTCCACACCCTTTTACCTTGATCCTACATCCCTGTATCCTCATCCTAACCCATCATCCCAATACCTTTATTATAATCCATCCCCCACATCCTCTTGTCCCACTACATCACCTATATCCTCTTGTCCTAATTCACAATCCATGTCCCCCTATCTTAATTCACCACTCCAATATCCTTACCTTAACCCTCCATCCAATCCTAGTCCTCCATCTACTCCTAGTCCTCCATCCAATCCCATTCATCCATCTACTCCTAGTCTCCATCCCATCCCACACCCCCATCTACTCATAGTCCTTACATTCATCCCATTCCTCCATCTAGCCTTAGTCCACCTCAATCCATAATCCCTCATCCATTTCTTACCTCACCCCAGCCAAGCCAACCATATGCAGTCTCATTTTGTAGTTCTCCATGACCTTACGACAAAGAAGCCATCCCCAACTCCACATCTTGAAGTCAGCGGGAACCATGCCATCTAGATCCATCATCCACAGTCACTAGTGATGAGAGCCTTCTCCATACCACACTTATTATTGACATTACCACCCCTAGTACTACTCAAACCATTGGAACCATTGAACCCACTAAATCCATTGAACCCCCACCTCCTACTCCAAGAACCACCGAATCCATCGAA
>VDFB02142502.1:0-83609 GCA_007258455.2 Sequoia sempervirens | reverse complement strand
TAACGAGTGGATTCCCAATTTGAAAGTGGTTGGACCTCGTTTTGACCCATTTTTGGGGCCTCAAAGTTTCATCTTGACCCCCAAAATCCCACTTTAGTGTTTTTTGAAAAATTGTTTCCACTCATAGCTCAAAATGCATATCTTGAATCTGGGATGTTTGTTGGCAATTCATACTATCTCACCAATGGGTATTTTTTGGACAAAATTTGGACTCCCAAACGTCTATCCATGAGGTTTCCTAAAATGGCAAAATTTGACAATTCTTGAAAATTGTAAATCCCGGAAAAAAATCTGATTGTCAACACCTTACGCCCATTTAAACCCTGGAACTCGGTGTAGAATCAATCCAATCATATCCTTCCATCATTCTATTCTTCAATCCAATCCTCATCTGAGCTTTAATCTTATCCCAATCTGAGCTTCACCAAACCCCTAATCTGAGCTTTAGTCCATCTGCAGTCCAAGTCTTTGGATATCAAACCAAGTCTTAAGATCTCTCCCTCCATCTTCTTCAATTTTTTCCTATTCATCCATTCTAATAAATCCATTCACTCATTCCATGTAACCATTTTGAACCTTCATCTATCATCTCAACACTTCATCGAACCTCCTATCATCTCAAATATTCATTAAACCTCCTTCTATCATTTCAAACTCTCATTCCATAATCTTGATCAATCGTTTACTCATTCTGAGTAATCTTCAACCTGTTCCCACCCTTCACCTTCTAGTTCCAAGAATCAGTCATCTATCCATCTGGTCACCTTTTCCTCATCCAAATCCTTATCCCTCTATCCAATCCACCCAAACAATCATTTTCCTCCCCCATCCTCTCCCTTCATCCCATCTCATAATCCCTTGTCATTGGTATCTAGCTATAGGCTTTTCCCCATGCAATCCAATGTCATCTATCTTATCGCCATCACTTCTGCTTCTTTTTCACATCTTTTCCATCTCCTATCCTTTCTCATCATTTATCTATTCGTCATCTCATCCTCCCAATTCATCTTTTGACGATTTGAATAACTATCCCATCCCTAAGCTTTGTCTAGTCACTATCCTCCAATCCAATCCAACAGGTCTATCTTGTTTCGTCATGTCAGTTCCGTCATTTTAACCCCTTATCTAGGGTTATCTCATCCTCTTTCATCCATCACTTATATGTGGCCTTTTGTCGAACTATGTTGCCCCTGTGCTTTCACGTAGGCAAAGTCGATCATTTGATCTGCCCTCGGGGTTCCATCCATCATTGATCTATATTGTCCCCTTTTTTCTTGTTCTCCATCCTATCTTGGTCATCCATCAAAATCTCCATCATGGTCAGTCATCAGCCTTTTATCGAACTACCAGGGCTCTGCGCTTCCACGTAGGCAAGGCTAATCTTTGATCGGCCCCCGAGCCCCCAGGTTGCTAGGATGTGTTAGTCTCCTATCTTGTGTCATGTCTCTCGTATCGCATCGTCAAGCTATGCCCTTATCTCACTGGTTCTTAACAAACAAGATCCACTCATATCAACAAATCCAATTAGTTTTGAATATCCTACGTCATATCGATCTTTTAGCTTAGTATCCATCATCGGTCTCAACAGGATGCATCCTTCCTAACAGACCTCATCAACCCCATCCATCCCTTTTGATCCTATGGCAAAGGATGTTTGAAATTGATCGTGATTTTTTTGATGCTTTTGGCTTTTGTTTATCATTTGAGCTCCCTATCATCACTTGTCAAGGCCGCCATGATCCATCATATTATGGCGTGTTTTGATTGGTCCACATAGGGGCATATCTTGATCTTTTGTTTGCTTGTGTCTTCTTGGTTGTCCCACATAGTACCCACCAAGATCCCCAAGGTCTTGTGTTATGCTGGGGCATCCTTTTGTGCTTGTGGTTATCTCAATACCTGGCCCGACCAAGGTCTTTGCGACTTTGGGGTGTTGGGATAGCCTTCTTGTCTATTGTGTTTGTTTCATGCATTAGACACTATTACGCCTTGGTTCCACATACCCTGGCACTTGGTGTCTTCTGCTATAGCAAAAATCAGTGCTCTGAAGATGGAAAATTGCATTAGGATTGCATTTCATTCTCCATTCCATCATCTTGCATATATCCCCCATCCTTTTATATATCACAATCCCCCCATCCATTCATCATTCATCCTTATCTCACATCTCCATCCAATCCCCATCCATTCCATTTAGCCTTAATCATCTAATCATATCCTTGGTCTTGTTCTCAGTCTTGCTACAAGCCTGGATCCAATCATCATCATCATCATCATCATCATCAGTCCATTATTATCATTCCCTATCCCTTTGGTGTTATTTTGGGATGTATCCTTCCCTCATCAACAACACTTTCATCATCATCGGGAGCTATTCTTCCCTATCCTTTAGTGGTGTTTTGGGATGTATCCTTCCCTCATCAATACCACTCAGTGGGATGTATCCTTCTCTATCCTCGTGTTGTTTCAGGATCCTTCATTCCCTCATTGACAACACTCCATCCATCATCAACCCATTTTGGCTTGTACCTTGACTGAGGCAACATCACCTTTTGAAATCCATTTGTGCTTCATCCATCTCCCATCGCTTCTCCTTCTCTCTTGCCCATCACCTTGCATCATCTTCCTCATCTCCCCTTGCACCACATCATCTATTTCAAGAGCACACACGTGTTCTCTTCAACCCGCATGTCCTCTCGAGGGGACATCCTTCATCCCTAACTTTCATCTTCACCCCCATCGTCTTCCTTCCTAGTCATCCCTTTGATGACTGGGGCATCTTTTCCAACCTAACCATCTCCTTCTGGGTTCTATATTTTAATATTCTTTGAAATGATGCTACTTCGTAACACCATCTCAAAGAAGGGAAAAATGTAGACATCCAAATTTGGACACTTAATTTATCCAAATTTATCACTTTTCATCTAAACATCGTCTTATCCAAGTTAATTAAGTAATATTACTATTATTTAATTAATATCCTTAATTCTACCAAATCGGTAAAGTATTTAATTTAATAATTAATACTTTATCTTTCACCTTATTCCTCTCTAAATTAAATAAATACGCTAATTTATTTAATTTAGTCAATTTTTCCTTTTGATTTAAAATCAATTTAAAATTCTTCACTTTCTCTCTCCTTGTCAAATCCTCCATAACCTTGCCCTAATCTGAATTAATTTAATTAATTCATAATTATGATGTGCATCCTCTTAATCAGAGATTAATGTCACATCCTCCTACATTTTCCACTTGCCTCTAATCTTCCATTAATTAGCCTAATCCAATGTTTGCACAACCTTAACCAAGGTCATTAGCCATTTTTAACACCACTTTTTGGTCAATTATTCCATTTTTCCTTTTTGGGCATTGACTCTCCTTCCCATGAGAATTTTTAATTCTCATTTATTTATCCCATGTCTCTCTCTTTCCCATGTGAATTTTTAATTCACACTTTGTCTTTCCAAGGCTTCTAGAACCTTGGACTTGTCACAATCTCCACATGTGACCAAGTCCCACCTTTTTGGAGCCCACCTTTTATCCTCTAGATCCTCCTAGGAATATGAATTTTTAATTCACATTTATATTCAACCACCTTTTATTTTCCCATGTAGATTTTTGAGGAATTCCAAAATTCCTCAAATGTCCCTTTCACTCCCACTTGGGGACAAGGAATCCATTTTTGAGGAAATCTCCTCATTCCCCAAGGTGCATGACCTTCCTCCACCTCATGTACCTTCTTGACACCTCACTTACACCTCATATCCCCTTGTCCACTTCACCCTCCACATGTCAAGATGTGAGGGCTTGTGGGTTCTTAACCCACCATAGCCCTTCATCTTGGCATTGTTGGATCGATCTTGACCGTTGAATTCTCTAGAGAATTCAAATTCTCCTATAAACACCCCCTCCTCAAGGGCATTTTTAACACTTAGCCATTTGATAACTACATGCTGCCAATTTTCATTCTCAATCATTTACCATCATCTAGCTATCCATTCTAATCATTTTGCACATTCAATCTTGCATCTAGCTACATCACAAACCATCTAAGGAGCACACAAAATCATTTCGATGAAGGGCCAACCAAGGAGACATCAACAGCAAGGAAGGTGAAATCGTTTGTGTCTTATTTTGTCCATTTTCCTTATTGTTTATCACTCTTTTGGCTAATCTTGAGGTGTCCTTGGTATTTTATCATTCGCATTTTTAAGTTGTTTTGCACATTTAGAGTAGGGTAAATTCCAAGGTATACAGTACCTTATTACATTTACACACTTAGCTGGGCCCTCTTAATTAATTGAGATTAATTATGCCTTAATTGGCCCTTTAATTCACTCTCCAAGCCTATTTAATTACATTTTCCAAAGGGGAAACCTGACATTTATTAATGCCTAAACATAACACTTCACAATGAGTAATGTGTGTCTTAGGTTTATGGACCTGGGACCCATTTTCCCTTGGGCGAATGATTCCTCCCTAAACCTTAGGACCTAAATTTAAATTATGTTTTTGGTGATATTTTAATGATTTCAAATCTATGATTCAATGTTGGCTTGTGATATTTGAATTTTAGGAAATTAAGGATACATACCTACAAATACAAGGTTATTTTGTTACAAATACAAGGTTATTTCGTAATATCTCCATTGAATCCATCTCATGCAAGTTTTATACTTCTTAATATCTCCATTATCAAGGTTTTAATCAATGGTTTGTTGAGTGGTAACATAACTTTGTTCATTCTTCATTCCCTCCTTAATGTTTTATTTCAATTCAAGGTTTGATTACCAAAATGAGGTTTGATCAAGGAAAACCCATATTCAATCAAAACAAAAAAAAATCTCTCTTGTATGTGTGTTTAGAGATTTAGGTGGAAGAAAGCTTGAAGACCTTCTAAAGTGCAAGATTTACAAAGTTGTCAAAGTTGCAAAAGTTGTCAAAATTGTTGTCATTTCACAAAAACTAAGATTTTGAAGCTATTTCTAACATTCCAAATGTGAAAGTTGGGAAAATTGGAAGATTCATATTTATATCAAAGGCTTCTAAAAGCTATAGAAAAACCCTACACTTGGACCCATTCACCCATGGGCGAATGAGTCCTAGATCTGCTTCGGAAAAGCACTTTTGGTGACTAGTAAGCATCATTTTTCCCTTCTCTGATCTGCAATTTGATTTTTGGTTCTATCAATATTGAGCTTAATATTGTTGTTCCAAGTGTTAGATTGCATTTTGGTGTTGATTTTCTATTTTTAGTTTTTCTCCCCAAAGTGTTGTTTGACCTTGACCCCTATCCTTCAAGCATAAGGAAATCTAAAGATTCTCACTTTGACTTGATTCACCTAAGGGTTGATAATTATTTCATTGTGTGGATATCATTTCCTAATGAAATAAGAAAGATAGGTCCATCATACCCCCTTTGTTATTGAACCATAAATTTTGAGGTATAGTAGTCTCTTACACTTCTAGGGTTTTGCACCTAAAAGGATAGAGATGCACCAAAAATCTAAGAGGTTCATTCAATATTAATGCAAATATGATTAAAATATGTCTAAATGGAATGTCCTAAATGCAAAGAACTGATCAAAGAGATGAATTATTAATGCAAAACTAAGGAAATGCAAGATGTTTGATAACACAATGTGATATGAAAAATGAACTAAAAATGCAAATAAACTGTAACAAAACTTAATAAGACTAGAGAGGTGCACCTAGAAACTGTAAATTGATACAGAGAGGCTCTGGGATCTTGTAGAATTCACTATTGAAGCCTACTAGGATATTTATGCCAAGTTGGGCGACTTAGTCCTATTTCAGGGAAATTTTGTCAAAACATATTTCAGCCAAAAGGGTATCTAGAACTGCAGAAAACACTTTCCAGGCTTGGCAGTGGGACTAATTTTCCACTGATGGTGACTTATTCCACTTTTAGCTTTCGAGAAATTTGAAGATGCAATCTATAGCTTCTGGTCTACACTTCAGTTCCTGACAGGTTTTCGAATCCAAATCTGCAAAATCTAGTTTGTAGGTGATCTCCAAGCTTCTTTTAGGGTTTTGTTGACTTTGATAAATTGTTGACACCTTTTAACACCTTGCTCTTTGACAAATTTACATACAAGACCTACAAAACACACATGCAAAGAGGGGAAAATGTGTTAAGGGTTAGTGAATAGTGGTTTGCCTTGGTCAAACCCTGGTTTGGTTATTAAACCCTTGAAAATGAAATGAAATGAAAAGAGAATGATGAATGAACAACATGCAATGCTACAACTCACCAAACCCTTGAATTAGAAATCTGAAGATATGCAAGTAGATGCTCCAATGGATGTATGCTTAATAATGCTAAAGTGAATGCTTGATGATTGCTTGAATGATTAAGTGAATGAATGGGGGGTGAAAATGAGAGGAAAGCCCTATATTTATACATGATTATACAAAATTTCCTGAAAATACCACATCACAAGCCAACCTCAAGGTTTAGAAAATAATATCCTGCCAGAATTTTGAAATAATTTTGATTTTTGAGCCAAGTGGGACTAAGTCGCCCCTAGTGGCAACTTGGTCCCACCAGGGAAATTTAAGTGGATGTCAAGAATTAAAGTGCATTAAATAATTTTTAATGGGATTATTCTCAAAAACACAGCTAATTAGGGCATGTAAGTGTATTAAAGGGCTATATAAACATAAGAAAGGGTTAAATTATTAATGAAAATCCTAGAAAAGCGCAAAATTTTGTTACAACACTTTGAAATAAGGCTTGGTAAGTGATAAAAAGAGGTTATTTAAGTGAAATATATTAAAAAGGTCCTAGAAAAGTGTGAAAGTGGGTTACAACACTTCACAACACTTTTACAAGACATCATAGAATTCTTATTGATTCACAAGGGTCTAAGACTTAATGTGAATGTGTTGACCACATTACACCATTAAATCTAGGAAAAACTAGGCCAACATCCATAAGAAAGACCTAAATGAGTGTGAAAATGTCCAGGGATACATTTTTTTACACTATAGTTATCAATTCCACATTTTTGGGTAAACCTATTTTTCGATGTTTCATTTTGCTGAACTTGATGTTTGAGAATCATATCTTGTTGATTTGGAGTTCATTTTCAACCCTAGATCTAGGTTTTGCATTCATTTGCATTGCATTTCATTGATTTACATCTCATTTAGGGTTGTTTACTTGCATTAGTTTGCATCTTGTTTAGGGTTTTAGGTTTGCATTTTTGCATTCTTTAAAATATGGAAAGTTCAAAAAAATTGGTCATTTTGCATAGTGTTTACATAGCAATGCATCATCATTCATTTATATTTTAAAATCAAATCAAAATTGCATTAGGTCTCCTAGTTGGTCATTTATCACTATTTTGGATTTGCATTTACACTTAATTTTATATAAATTTAAAACTGTAACCACCTATCTCAGTCCAAAATCTAAAAACCATAAGAATCAACTCAAAATTTTGAAATTTCATTTTTCAAAACCCTAAGCTAGGACCCATTTTCCCATGGGTGAATGAGTCCCTGATTAGGGATTTTTCCTACATTTTTGGGTATTAAAATCTCCGTTTCTGTATTCTATTTTGTTGTTACAGTTTGCAAAAAAATTGTTATATGAAATTGATCATATTAAGCTCCATTTAATAAATTCAGTGCATTTTTTTAGTTCAAAATTGCATCTAAAAGACATCATTTTCAGGTTTTTGCATAGCATAATCAAAAAAATGATCTTGCTTAAGATCTGAAAATTTGTAATCTCTTTGTGTTTCAATTCATAATGGACATGTGCATTGGTAATATATAGAAATATTTAACATCTTTAGTTGATGTATCAAGTTATGTTTTTGGTAATGATCCTAATGCAATAGAACCTAATCATTCTCAACCTATCCCTAATGAATGTCACCGAGAAGTTGACATCTTAGGTTAAGATGATGAGAACATGCATAATTTCATACATAATTTCCTTAACAACCTTGAGAACAATGCATCATTTTACCCATCCATGCAACAACCAACAACTCCTACTATTCCACCATTAGAAATGTTTTCTCTTTTACATCCTGAGATTGAATCACAAACCAAGCCTAAACCTCCAACCATGAGTGAACCTAGTTCCTCTAACCAAATGCATACCAATCCATCCTACATTAATAAATTCACCAACACACCCATCAACCTAGAAGAGACTTATGGCCAAGGCTTTAAGATCTTAGCTAAACAAGGATGTGATACAATAAATGAGCATGAGATTCATAAGTTATTAGAAAAAATACCAATTGAAGATACTAAAGGTTTAGAATATTAAGATCCTTGTCCCTCCATACCTTCTAAGGAAACAAGTGTCCTCCCTCATAACGATCACAAGGATGATAGGATCATTTTAAGTCCTTCTTCCTCAAAGCCACCTCAATAAGATCCTCAAATAAAAGTCACAAAGTTTCCATTTTTACATACTAAAACAAAAATTGAACAATAAATGGAGGAACTTCTTCATTTAGGATGGATTACATTGCCACCAAAAAATAGAATCAACAAACCTAAGAGCATGAATTATTGTGCATATCATAGAACTCTTAGGCATCTTACTGATGAGTTTCATTCTTTAAAGAAGACTCTTGATGAATATGGACTCATAAAGATAATCCCTTAAAGCATGAACTTTGCTCCTTGTCATGTGATAGTTGTAGGATCATAGCATACTCACTATTACATTCTTTGCATTCATTGCAAATCATTTTCTATTTCAACGAGCTCATTCTCACCACTTATCTCAGCTCATCCTTGTCCTGCACTTAGTGGGGGCAAGGAGTTAGATAGCCTTGTCCTATTTTTGCACTTGATGTTGTCCCTTTGGCTAGTTATCTACCTTTCGTATATGAAGAACAAGATTGGGATGCAAACAACCTACTATAGGTTGACTCGCATGTGCCTTACTAGTCTTGCTTTTATTTTCTTTTGCATGTTCTTTTTGTGATTGCATGTGCATAATGTGATCCCTCGTACTGTTATGTTTGATGTGTATCTCTGCATATTCATTCCTCTATTTGTACCTACATTCTTCTATATGTCATAAACCCTTTATCTTTTCTTTTGTCTTGTGTTTTCCTTTCAGGGATGGTGCAAGGCGTCGAGACATTTAGGTCTCTTCCATGTTGACCCAAAAGGATTTTTGTTTGTTTTCGCTCTTTATGTGTCATTCTTCCTATTCCATGAGTTATTTGGGGAATGATGACATTTCCGAGCTCTATAATATTACTATAGCAAAGACATACTGACCCTGAAATATTCATGGATCCCTTATGTGATTTTGGGATTTCATTTTGAGGGAAATCCCCTTCCCAATTATGATGTAGCTTCATTTGGAAACATATGACTTGGCATAGGGCTTTCCAAATAAGCTCTTATGTCCTCTTTAATGTTAGCATCTAACATTTTGCTAATTTAAAGTAATTGTTCACAGTGTGGTGTTAGCAATTTCTTTAAAGTGGCGACATACATTGGAATTATCATTTTTGGAGATCTAAAGGACTTTCCTCATGTTTCATTGTGCAGTATTCTTACTTATTATGATGTATCTTCTTCTTGGTGGTGTCATTTGGTTTGATGCCTCCACAAGTGTGACCTTTCTTGGCATATGACTTTCCTTTTAATGGTGATGCTACACTTTGCATTCCCTAAGTTGTGAATCTTTTATCATAGACTTGTCCTCTCTTGGAGACATTAGGCATGATTTTCCCTAAGAGACCTTACATGAACTAAGAAAAATCCATTTGAACATGTCTTATCCTATTTGCATTTTTTTCATAAGTGTTTAGCATAACATAGCTTGCTAAACATTGTGAAGCTCAAAGTTACAACCCTTTTCATGGCCACCAAGCATAATGCACTTTGCTTGCCAGTGGAGCCTTGTTTGTTCAAAAGTGTTTAGCATAATGCAGCTTTCTAAGCCTTATGGAGCTCAAAGTTCATAGTTTTTGGTGCCTTATTAAAGTTATCGAAGGTATAAATTTGATATGGTATGGGATCCTAATAAGATTCTCTCATTTTCCACCCTTGGGGGCTCACCTAGTGGACAGCCAGAGTTTCACTAGCCCATGCCAGCGTGTTGTTGTTTGCATAGTGGATAGTTGAGTTCCACTTGTAAACATTTTTGGACAAACAGCTGAGGTGTGTTCCACATTGCATTGGAAAATTGCGGCTTGATCCACCCTTTGTTTCTTTTCCTTTACCTTTTTCTCTTTCTTCGAGTCTTTGATGCAAGGTCATCCTCTCGCTAAAGTGGGGGCTAAATGTAGTGTTGAAAAATGAAACCCTTTACATTTTCTCACTTGTTTGGGCCCTCCTATTTAAATTGGACTTAAAATTGTCTTAATTTAGTGTTGTTAAATGTACCTTATTACATTTACACACTTATTTTGGCCCTCTTAATTAATTGAGCTTAATTATACCTTAATTGGACCTTTAATTCACTGTCAACTTGTGATATTTGGATTTCAAGAAATTAAGGATACATACCTATAAATACAAGGTTATTTCACTATGTTTCACCTAGATTTTCAAGTCTTCAATTACAAGAGCTAAATTTTATGATCAAAGGCATTCAAGAGTAGAAATTTCAGATTTTTATTGTAGCAATCAAGATCCATTCATCATATATCAAAGTCTTTTTGCTTCATGCATATTTTTGGAGCTAACATTGTGATGTAGGTTTCATGATCAAATCAACCATTCAAAGCATTATTTCAAGCAAGATTCAAGTGTCAAGATCCACATCCATTGAATCCATCCCATGCAAGTTGCAAACTTCTTAAGATCTCCATTATCAAGGTTTCAATCAAGAGTTTGTTGAGTGGTAACATAGCTTTTTTCATTCTTCATTCGGGCCTCTTTCATGTTTTATTTCAATTCAAGGTTTGATAACCAAAACGGGGTTTGACCAAGGAAAACCCCTATTCTCCAAAAACAAACATTTTTCTCTCTTATATGTGTGTTTACAAATTTAGGTGGAAGAAAGCTTGAATACCTTCTAAAGTGCAAGATTCACAAAGTTGTCAAAGTTGTAAAAGTTATCAAAATTGTTATCTTACAGAAACTAAGATCCCGAAGCCATTTCCGACATTTCGACTGTGAAACCTAAGAAAATTGGAAGATTCAAATTTGCATCGGAGGCTCCTAAAATCTATAGAAAAGCCTTGCGCTTGGACCCATTTTCCCATGGGTGAATGAGTCTCAGATATGCTTTGGAAAAGCACTTTTGGTGATTGGTAAACATCATTCTACCCTACTCTAATCTAAAATTTTATTTCTAGTTCTAACAGTATTGAGTTTAATATTGTTGTTCCAAGTGTTAGATTGCATTTTGGTGGACTTGTTATTTTTATTTTTTCTCCCCAAAGTGTTGTTTGACCTTGACCCCCATCCTTCAAGTATAAGGAAATCTGAAGATTCTCACTTTGACTTGATTCACCTAAGGGTTGATAATCATTTCATTGTGTGGATCTCATTTCCTAATGAAATAAGAAAGATAGGTCCATCATACCCCCTTTGACATCAATTCCACTTTTTTGGGTAGACCTATTTTTTGATGTTTTAGGGACACCTATCAACCAAGTGTCAACATGGAAAGACTCACAAAACAAAGGGAAACAAATTTCATATTTTTTTATTTAAAAAATAGAGGATGACAACATGCCAAAATAATGCAACCCCTCAAAGGGACACTAGTACTCAAAAAGGACACAAGTATATACCAAGAGGATACTAGCACAAGTACTCAAGTGTCCCAAAAATACATTAGATTCTTGAAAATGCACTAGATTCGAAGAACTATGTTGTACTTCCAATATTGTACTTTAGTCCTAGGAAGATATTGAATGGATGGGCATTTCTAGTTCTCATACCTAGGGACAATTCTTAGGAATCACAAAAAGAAGAATACAACTCAAATAGACTCTAAAATGATAAAAAATGACTAGAAGACAAAGAGATGCAACCATACCCAATCTCTAACCTAAAAAAAAATGAAGGAAATGCTCCCCACAAGATGTGTTGTCTACAAGGGACTCCAACATGAGTCCAAGGACATGATGGACAAAGGGAAATATTCCCAACACACCCTAATTATCATTCTACCAAGAGGAGAACTAAAATGGCACCACCCTACAATGAATCCTTACAGACACATCTCAAAATAAGAAGCGAAAATAACACAAGATCTAATGATGCCAAAATTGAATGTTCACTAACACATTATATTCATTTTGAGCCTAAATCCAAATGGTCTCTAAATTCTAAGTTTTACCAACCATTTAGCCAAAATGGAGAAAGTGTCATAAAATTCTATGTCCATTTGACACCAATGTTGGCATGGGCTAAAACCAATAATAGGATCCTCACCACCTATATGGACATAATATGATCCAACACTAACATATTGATCCAGGAGCATTTGGGTGCACTCACAATTGGCATCAACCAAAAAAACAATCAATTTTAGTTGTTACTTTAATTTTCATTTTTATTTTGGAGTGCAATTTAGTTTTGGTTTGCAGTCTCAGAAGTGGGTAAGGCAATATTTTTTGTCATTTCATTTGATAAAATTTCATATTTTGATATATATTTGTAGAAGTGTAATGTTTATTGACATGATTTTCAATTGATGTTAGGAGGTCGACTATTGTAAAGAATGATGAGACTGGATGTAATTACTTCTATTATTTTATTGATAATTCTATTTTGAGAAATTTGAGATGTAGCTAGTTTCGTTATCAATATGAAGGAAATAGAATTATTTTTTAAAAAAATTAATGGGATAATGGAATGGGAGGATTCTTCAAAGTAAAGAAAATGAAGGTAGATTGGAAGAGAAAGGCAGGCCAGGGGTCACGCCTTAGAAGATTGAAAGATCACGAAGAAGTAAATGGAAATGGCTAGGTGATAAAATTTGCATGTTAACATAGAAGAAGAGTACCCATGGAGAGGTGACATGGCATAGAAAGAGGCCACGCATCAGAGGGACATACATCATGTAAAGAGAATAACATAAATATTTGCAGATTAAAAAAACAAAAGAGCAATAGAGAAGTAAGGGGCACAAAGTTAAGAAGTTAAGGAGAATGAATAATAAGTAGAGCAATGGAGGGTAAGTAGAGCTTCATATTTAAAATGAAATAATTAAAATTGCATAGGGGAGAAAAGAGGAAGCCACAACTGGTGAATGGGAAAAAAAATATGAAAAGACTAAGTGAAAAGGGCAGATCATAGGGGCATATAATGGAGGAAAAGCATTTATTTGTGTAGAGAAATAGAGGAGAATAGGTCAAGCCATGTGATTTGGAGAATAGTCCAAGTGAAATCAACATCTTTTAAGAATTTAAAAGTAAGCAGATAAAATAACATATAGGTTTCATAGTTGAAGGATTAATATTTGCAGCGGAAGAAGGAAACAGAGAATAAAATTTCTTATATGTAGAATAGAGGATTACAAGAAGATCAATGGAGAAGATAACAGATGAGTAAAGAAGTTGCAATAAGAATTGAAATTTGCAAATTGTATTTTTGCTTGTAGATTGAAGGAATAAATAAATTAAATTTTCAATTGAATTCAAGAGTTATTTAAATTTGAATTGAAATAGTAAGTTTATGGTAATTTGATGGATGAAATTGAAATTGTTTCCATTATCCTAGTGTAAACTTTATTTGAAATTTAAATTGACAAATGAAATTGTCCATTTAACTCAGCATTGGCTATGAATTTTGCCAGTTCAATAAGACTTGCAAATTTCAAACTGCATCACATATTCATAAACATTACTAACAACATTAAATATATTGAAGCTAATAAATTCAATTAGCATGATAACAACATACTAAACATATTGACACCCTTCCAAAATGAGGCGTGGAAAAATACATTATGACATCAGAAATTATTATATATAATGGGTCTCATCCTAAATGTGGATGGATCATAACCCACATCACAAATTAATAAGAATCATTACCATAATCATAAATACAATGATCTAAAGGACCCACTTTATAATACTTACATTTGAATGGAAAGATACAATCACAAAAGTACCATGAGAGTCTATAATGCTCTCCAAGAAAAATCCTTCAAGTTCTCTGATCCCCAATACTGGTTGAGCATCATCCAACCATGTGATACCTTTAGGTCCACACCACCATGCTAGGAGATAGTCACTCAAGCACAAACACATACAATCATGCAATACAAGGGAGCATGTCTCAAAAACACACTAATCAATATGAACAACAATCATATAATCTCACATGGCAACAAGTAAGATAAACAATCATAGCATATACATTGAAAGTATGATCAACCAATTATAGAATAACATGCTCAAGGGAAAACCATCACAAATAATGAGCATAAGAAATAGCCACGTCATGCATCATATGCATGCCAACACCAAGCATACAACACAAGTATGAACATAAATACAATCTAGTCTCATCTAATCGCATACATGGCTAAATAATGTCTCTTATTAGATACAAAATCCAATGGTATCCAAGATGAGGAGACTAGGGCTAGGCATGAAATGTCATTGCAATAGCCCAAGGAATGGTCAAGTTGTGATTATGTATGCATCATCATAATGGTGGCAATACCCAATTTAATGATTCCTAGCAACTCCCATAGTGTGACATATCCTTTGCACTCACATTGAGCCTTTACAAGCACTTCTAAGTGTGTCATGGAATTATCTTGGTCCATTTTATTCACCCCATGTGCTTCTTTATTTTTCACTTGATTAATAACTCTCTTCATGTCTTATCCCCACAAATCTCTTTAGATCTTGGAAGACGTCGAGAGCCACTCCTTAACCATTCTCTAACCCTCCATCCCTAGGTTCATCGCATCAATTTATTATATGGGATGTGACACGCAAAAATAAAATCATGTTTTTAAAGCATATATTGAAAAGATTCTAAATAAAAAATATTAAGGAGATTTCTTTTTTCTAATTAAAATTCATTATAAATTTATTACCCATTTGAAATTTAACAAAATGATTTTTCAATGTAAACCCATAAAATCCCCAAAACCACTACAAATGCTTGAATTTTTCAACATTTCAAAAATTAAAATTAAAAAAATATATATATATATACATTTTTGGTTCAAATCTGCACAACTACTCTTTTGAAATAAAAATTTCATTTCCTATTTTTTGAAAAGTTTTTCCATAATCATGACTTAAATTAGATATTTTAATTTTTTCAAATAATAATTTAATCCAATAAAAATGGATGGAATTCACTCTATTATAAAGATTATATGCTACCATAAGAGTGAGCATGGAAAATATGAACCAAGAGAGCTTACAAGCAAGGAAAAGTAAGGAAATTACTTAAAAGTTTGAAGCTCACAAAAATATCAATTTTCTCCAAAATGCCAAGTATTTTCTCTTTATGCCTTTTTTTCTATTTTCTTTTATATTTTTCATTTCGTTTTATTTTCTATTTTTTCATTCTTTTTCCTAAAAAAAAAATCTCAAAACTTAAAAGGTCTAAATTATTTTCACTTTTCTAGAAGTAAATAAAACAACTCCAATTAATTATTTTTCAAAAAATTAAATTCCAATTAACTTTCTTAAATACTAGAATATTATCAATCAAAATTAAACTAATTACAATAGTTTAAATATTTTTTAATGTATCTAACGTAGCACTTTCCTCTTTTTTTTATTTCTAAAATTTCTCAATTCTCAATTTACAAATGGAGAAATAAACAACCACAATTGAAACCATGCATTTATTGAATCTTCACAACATATGGAGTGTTGAATCACCACTAATTCAAGTCCAAGCCATAACGAAAAATAGGGCTCATCTCACACTTGAACAAAGTGTGATAATGGCTACCATACACATCAACCCAAATTAACATCTTTGATATAATTACCATTGCAGAAGTAACCAAAACTTGCATTGTAGATGGAAAAATAACCATATGCATATGTGTAGACACTTAAAAATATCTCAATGGATCATCATTATTTAATTATCAAATTACTAATAAATCTAATTATCCCCACTTGCAAGGGAATTTTCCTCCTTTGTACATTAAAACTTTGTTTTAATTTGCTAAATATATATTTCCCTCACCCATGAAAATATTCTAAAGAATATTCTTTTTCCTCACTCATTTAAAAAAGGGGAATATTCTTTTTCTAACAAACCTACTTGACTTCTTATGCAAGTTAACTTGTGACCTCTTGTGCAAGTTAATTTGTGACCTCGTGTGCAAGTTAAAAGTGTGTTTGTTTGGACAAAGGAGAACCCTTGATTAAATCTCATCATTGATGCCTCCAACTTCTTCCATCCTTGACCATTGATTAACCTTTTTAATCTCAACCCTCCATTTCTAATTTTCTTTCCTATAAATAGGTCACTATTTGGAGACAAATGGATCCATATTTTTTAGAGAAAACTGATGCAGGAGCATCCGGGGATAAACGCAATCCGCATCAACCAAAAAAAAAAATATTTTATTTTGAGCTTAGTTTTTGTTGTGGTGTTTGCTCTTGAATTGCGATTCAACTTGATCTGAATGGTTTTTTTCAACGGCGATAGATTAACATTCTAACATTGGTTGTCAAATGTCATATGCTGATTTTCATTTTGCATCATTTTAATATTCTTTGGGTTTGATCTCATTTAATTTATTATTGGTCATGAATTATGACATTTACTTTTTGAAAATTTCTCCATGATTTTAATGTCAGTTTGATCATAAGGGCATATTGTTACTGACCATTGTTCATGTATAAAAGAGATCAATTTAATTAATTGGTGGATACGAAGGTTTTGCACCATAAATTTCAAGAGACGAATTTCCACGCAGCTAGAGGGAAATCCGAGGAGATGTGCTCTAAGGGAAAAGTGACGGGTAGGGAAAAACTAACGAAACAAAAAGAACGATCTGCACCAAACTTGAAGGTCGCATCCATAAGGAGAAGTGGAACGACGTTGAAGATGAACCATTGCATTGCCAGTGTGAAGGAATTTAAAGACTTGTGAATAGCAGTAACATAAAAAAAATGAAGGGGCCATAACTAAAAAAAAATATCAGGAGAGCAAGTGAACAGTCACGGCCTTGGGAGAAAAAGACTTTATTCTAAAGATCGCAGATTTAAAACAAATGTGGAAGGGGTTGTGCATGGTGTGAGGACACCCAAGGAAGTAAATCACCACCACGGGAATTGTAACAACAGATAAAAGTGTGGGGAGGCGATGGAATAAAGAGAGGTGGTGATGCCATTTTGAGTTAATGGAAGGAAGGCTAGGGGCCATGGGTGAAACAAATGAAGAGTCAATCCAAAAGAAATAAAAAAAGAGAATTCAAATTAAAAGGAGAAGTTAGAGGGCGCACAAGCTGAAGAAGAAAGAAATCTAGGCTGTGAATGGGTGTGTGGGAGGTTGCGCATAATTTGAAGAGAGACTTCCAATTAGATACCTAGTTGTATGGAAGGGAAGTGCCATGGAAAACAAAGAGTGTGCAGGTGTTGATAGAAGTCAGTGTTGAGATGAAGGTTAAGTTGTAGATTGTCCTACAGAAAGTGCAATTTTGAAGGACACATACGATAGGAAAAGGAGGTACAAATTTATGAAAGAAAAGATAGCAGGATAAAATGGCATGAGAGATCAATGAATGAGAAAACATTTTGTAATGTAGTTGTTTTATATTTGAGTTGAAATTAATAATGGATGAATGTCAGCGATCTTATTAAGAGGAACTTAAACTAGATGTTGAGGACTTCTTTATCTTGAAAGATCTCATAGTACTAACTTTATGTTCAAACCTCATACTTTCTTTCCTGGGATTTCCTCTACCTCCCCCCAAATGATGGTCGTGTTGTCAATATGGCCTCTTGGGGTTATAATTGTCTAAAGAAATATAAGGATGAGATTAAAGAAACTGTCTGTAAATAACAAAAGCAAGTTAGGGTTTTGTCTTCTAAGAATGAGTAATGAGAAAGTTTCTCTATAGAATTCCTATTCTCCTGAATATTTTCCTAAGTTCGATGACTTCAAACTGGATGTTGATAGTCTGCAAAAAATTTATGACCTTGTGTCATCATGCAATAGAAAGTCTGCACAACCTCAACCTACATTTGGTTAATTATCCTTTTATGTAAGATAAGGTTTGCACGATGAAGATCCATGGTTAAGGGATGATGTTGTAGAGAAGCCTACGATGGAACTTAGCATGCAATGTGGCATTGGATTTACTCCAAATTGACAAATAGGCTTGGAACCTTGTGATTTATATATATATTTGTAGTGTGATTAATCTTGTAAGGGGGTGCACCCATTATGAACAACATTTAAATATGGAATCCTTAGATAGTTTTATAGCAGGAGTTTTGTTTTAAATAGTAGGTTTATATTGACTATTGAAGGCATATTCAATTTTTATATTTTGGTATACATTAATGATAGTAGACAAGTAGTGTCCCAAATCAGGCTATTGGGTATACTCTAATCTTATATTTAACCAAAATATTAAAGAAAGTTGAAACTAAGTTTAAATTTTCAATAAATGGCATATATGAGAGCCAAATCATGCAATGAGACTATAAATCAACTTATCTAAGAGGCAGATGAATGAGGGTAGAATCAAGCTAGCTCCATATTTTCAAACTCTCAAATAAAAGTAGAGATCCCTGTAATAATGACTAATGTTGTTATTTACAATATTCAATCTATTGTGTCTGTAATGAACTTACAAAATATGAAGTGCAGACAACCAATTTGGATTTAAGGTATATAATCATTAGTTATGAGAAATAGAGAAAATGAAACATTTAAGAATTAAGGCCCCATTTCTCACGGAAATATGCAAGAAAAATCCTATTTTTATTTGTTGGGTTTTTATTTAAATCTTAGATATTGATGAGAAGTTCTTGCCAAATGCTAGCAGGATGGTTTTTCTCTTTGATTTGTAGGAAAATTGAGATTAGTGATGGTTTGATTAGTTTGAAAAAATAGAAATTGATAGTTATATTCTCAAAGTAGTTTTGTTTGACAATACAGATAAATAAAGGAAAGAATAGGACATAATTGATCATAATAGATATTTAGGTGAATTAAATAAGTAATTTATTACGTAAATTATAGGTGTTTAAGTGAACTAAGTGAGAAATTTGACATTTAAGTTATCATTGTGCATTAATAGTGACTATTATTGTATTGGTTGATATGCATTAGAATAACTTAAGTAAATTATAACCCTCACTTTTAACCCTGACCATAATTGTAATTATAATCATAATCTTAATTCTAATCCTAATTATAACGTTTATTGTAATCCTAATCATAGTTCTCATTCTAATTCTAACCCTAACCCTAATTCTATTGTAAACATAATTGAAACCCTAATTCTAACCCTAACCCTTCCTAATTGTAAGCCTAAGCCTAAGTCTAATCTTAACCATAATTATAACCTTAATTCTAATCCTAATTTTAATTCTAAACCAAACTCTAATTTTAACCCTAGCTTAAAGATAAATTTTTGAAGTATGATTAAGGGGAACATTATTTACTTTTCATTAGCCTTATATTCTAACATTAATTTGAAATCTAATTCTAACTCTATCCTAACCCTAACTCTACTCATATCTATAATTCTAACCATTAAACTAGTTAACCCTATTTCTAAACCTAATCATAATTATAATGATTTTAGAATTATAATTATTAATAATAATTAGGGCTCTAGAATTATAATTTAATTAATTTATTAAAATAATATTGTAATTAATTATTTGATTATAAAAATTCTCACAACTAATTATTTAATTAAACATTTAAAATAATTATTAAATAAGATATGGTTATAATATAATTGATTAAAACATCTATAGTTATTTTTATAATTATTTTAAATTTTAAAATAATAATTAATAAATTAAAATTATATTTATATATTCTAACCCTAAAATTAAATAACTATATAATTTTAATTCTAATTCTAAATTATTAAAATATTTAATTGTATTTTAGTGAACCATAACCCTAATCATAATTTAATTAAAAAATTATATTATTATAATTGTAAATTAATCTATATAATTATAATTATAATAAACTTAATTTTAAACCTAATTCTTAATTATTAATATTTTCAAATTAGATTATTTTGATTATATTTATGTAATATTAATTATAACACTCACCTTAATAAACAAATTTTAGCATTATTATTGCACACCCTGAAATTATATGGAAATCAACTTAACTAAAATACTTAAGGTATATCATAAATTTTATTTCTATGAAAATTTGCTAATACATTATGCAAATTTATGTATAAAACCATATTATTATCTTATAACATTATTAATAATAATTTATTTATTGACAAATAGAAAATTTACAACTAATCTCTCATGACTCACCAATTCTCTTCAAAGTATAAAATTTATAATTTCACAATAACACCATTTACATTGACAATTAAATTGATTTGAATTCACACAAGTTCAATTCACTATCATTTAAAATCTACACACTAATTTAATTTATGCACCCCCTCTTCCTTTCTCAAATTTTCCTTCAACGCAGCCCTAAGTCTTTTCCCTACATTGCCTTCAATCTCTAAATCTGCATTCTTATGCCATTAAATTTATGTTGTTATATTACAACATCCTTTTTGTATCTGGCACAACTTTTCCACTCAAAACATATGGTACGCAGCCTCTTTCTACACTTATCTTTGCATTTTATTTCAAATAGGCAACCCCTCTCTCAATCTTCTCCATCCTCTAGTGATATCAACAATTTATAAACCTCCAGTGATATCAACAATTTATAAAATTTATAATTTTATGCTTCTCTTAATTTATAAAATTTATAATTTTATGCTTCTCTTTATCTCTATATGTAGTTTTGAATTTTGAAATGTTTGAACATGGTTGCAACAACCCCTCTATCTAGCTTTTAAAAAAAAAAAATTGCTTCCTTTATATGGCACCCCTCTCTATTTTTGTTGCACATAGACATCATACCCAACACTTTTCTCTCCTCATGGCGTGTTTTTTTCCTCTCACTGCTGTGTATTATTTTTTGTTTTTTCTGATTTGTTTTGCTCCTCCAACTGCAACTTTTGGACTCCTCTACCCCCTCACATTCCACGTTGGTCCATGCAATACTTTTGTTACTTTTGTTTGTTTTTAAATCTGCCAAAATCGGCACATGAATTGTCCAACACTATGGAGGAAAATTAGACTATTTTAAACCTGTATTTCCATTATAAACATTGATACTGATTTGGCTTTTAAAATTGAATGATTGTCCAACACTATGGAGGAAAATTAGAATATTTTAAATCTGTCTTTCCATTATAAACATTGATGTTGATTTGGCTTTTAAAATCGAATGTTATTAAATAACTTCTAGCTTCCAAATTTCATGTTGTCACAACAAAATCATGGATTTTTTTGCAAACACAAAAGGGTGATCCCACATTCGGGCACCTAAGCAGCTAAACCATGAAGAATTTGAAGATGATGAAAACTAGAGTCTCATCACATTTTTCCTATAGATTCTAAAAATATTTTTTTCAAAAATTTTGGAATCAGATTGCACTTCTTTTTCCATCTCCCACGAAAACTGGTTTTTTTCAAAAAAACAACATTTTTAAAAAGTGACACACACCGTATAACGCATAACTTTTTTTTCCATGAAGGATAAAATTCTAATTCTTTCAATTTAGATTGTTAACTTTGATATCTAGTGCTTCCACTTGGTTAGACATTTTCTTTGTATATATCAAAATTCAATTTTTCTTTTTTTGTTGGATCAAGGACTTCAATATCTGCACTCATATTTTTCAAATTATTTTTTTGATAATCTTCTATTTTTCCACATGTGCAGAATAGAGACCTTCATTTTCGATGAAAAACCTATACATAATAAAACCAAAACATATTAAAATTATATTCGTTGGATAGCTCATTCTGAGGACTACCTGATTCAAGTTGGGTTTGAGAATATTCCTCCATTTTCATCCTCAACCCGAGCTCCGAAGTGCCAAAATTCAAGTTTTTTTGGTGTCTCAGGGAGGGGATGAGGAATAAAAGTGGTTCGAACGAACCTCTAGGAGTTTGAGCGATCCTCTAGGGGTTTGCTCGAACCAGGGTTCATTCGAACCCCCCTTCTATAAGGGGTTTTGATGGATTTTTTGGCAGGAAAGTATTAGGAGGGTTCGCCCGAACCTAGGTTCTAGTGAACCCCTAATGGGTTCGATCGAACCAATAAGACCCCCCTTCTATAAGGGGTTTTGATGGCTTTTTAGCAGGAAAGTATTAGGAGGGTTCACCCGAACCTAGGTTCTAGCGAACCCCTAATGGGTTCGATCGAACCAGTAAGAACCCCTAAAATCAATTTTTTTTCCATGCATTCGTTTTCTATGAGTTTTCCTTCCTCACTTCAATTGTAAACCACTATTGTGGGTTCACCCAAAACACACCCTCGAACCAGATACTCTTCCATCAATTTATTATTATTATTAATTATTTTAAGAAATTAATTTTTATGCTATTTTATTATTATATATTATATTGATATAATTTACTTTAATTTATATTATATTTATTTTATTCACAAATAATTAAAATTAATGTTATACTTGTTAATTTTTTTTGTTGTGTTCTAAAAATTGGGTGCTGACAATAGTAGATTTTGTTATTTTACCCATAAAGAATTGTACACTATATATTTGATTTGAATTGACTATTTTATCTGAACTTATGTTGTTTAGGACAATAAGAATATCTATCAAACATACTTGGATTTCATAAAAAATAATGAGAAGATCTTTCAATTATTGACATGGAGAATACATGTAATCTATTTAACAAAGTGCCTAAAAGTATATGACATAATTGTATTGTAAATGTATGCTATTCACTAATAAAAATATTAAGTACACTTCATTCTTTAAAAAGATTATTAATAAGATACAAACAAAAATTAAACAAATTTTACAGGAAAGACAAAAGAGGACTTGACAATACCTCTAAAATATGTAAAATTACATTGCACCCATGGTATCCTTCTCTACAATTTTGACTATTATTCAAAATAGAACAATACACTAAGACACTTCAAAAGCACTAAAGGGGAAAAAAGAGCATATGACCAATAAAATGATTAGAATGGTAATAAATTTGCAAAATGTAGACTCATGGAGAATGCAGACTACATCCACTTTTAGAAGTAGGGGCACTCTATTAATTCAAATATCAGCAACTTAACACACTATCATTTTTACATTTCAACTATCCAACTTCAAAGAGAGCATCTTGAAGTTTGTTACAATCAAGAATATGAGAGGACAAAAGAAAGAAAATAAATATGAATGTGTACTTGAATCACCTGCAAATTGTAGAGGAAGAAGCATTCACAATGAACTATGAAGCAATTATGTAGTTTGATTATATCCAAATGAGAAAACAGTTATGCAAGAAATGGTTTAAAAAATAGTTATTTCAAATCCAAAAATTTCGAGCCTCAATTTTAAATCCAAAAAATTCATACCTCAATTACACGTGCACACTCATAAGTATGAAATAAAATTTAAAATGCAAAGTACGGTTTCTAGTACGGTTTCTAGTTATATATAAAATTTTCTAGTTATATATAAAATTTAAAATTGAATGATTTATTTAGACATAGATATTAGTTAAAATTTTATTTTATAAAGGAATTTGACATTTATTGACAAAGTAAATAGATTTAGTAAATTTATTTTTTAAATAAAATAGATCAAACTAATTTAGCATCTAATTTAGTATTAGCAAAAAAATATATAGTTCAATTTTTAAAATAATCAAATTATTTTAAAAGTAATTATATTAAAATTATATAGAAATTAATTATTTTCATATATATATTTTTTTAAAGAAAATTAGTTTAGTTCAATTTATCAAATTTCAAAAGAAATCAGTATTAATTGATTTTATATTACAAAAATAGATTTCAAGAAATATATTTTAATTTATCAAAGGCAAATGAAAATTAATATTGCCAAAAATTAATCTTAAAAAATATAGTTTGAATGTATAGATACATTTATTTAACAAAAAAATAATCTTCAAAAAATTAGTATAGTTGAATTTATTAATATCCAGAACTAGCAAGCAAGGTTTGTATTGCAAAAATAAATTGAATAATTAACCTATACATAGAATATTTAAGAAATTAGTATAGGGGAATTTATTAACATTTAGAGTTGGTTAAATTTAGATTGCAAATGTAAATAGAATAGTTAAGTTAAAAGTAAAAGTATAGGGTAGTTTATTTTATAGTTAGTTAAATTTAGATTGCAAATATAAATAGAATAGTTAATTCTTCACAAGTTAATTTATAGGATTAACCATAAAGTCAATATATATTTACTACAAAATTATTTTTAATAATACATTATGTGAATTTTTTTTAATACTAAATATAAATATATATTTATTTATACTCATATTTATTTATTATATTTTCCATTTTATTAAATTCAAATATATAAAATAATCTAATAACAAATTCAAATAAATAATATATTTTTAATATATTATATTATTAACTTAACAACATATTATAATATTATAATATATACACTATATAATACATATGTTACATATGTTACATATATAATATCTAATATATAATTTTAACATCATCATAATATTATAATATATATAAAATATATGTAACATATATACCATCTAAAATATAATTTAATAAATTAGATAATAATATTATAATTTTATATTTTATTTAATTTTGATTTTGATTTTGTAACATAATATTTTGATTTTGCAGCATAATGAATTTTGTCTTGATTATTGAAATTATTGAAGTTTAATAAATGATGGGCTCCTCATATATTTTCAACTTTTGCAAACATATAACTGAAAGAAAAGTGAGTTAATTTATAAAAAAAAAAAATCTACTATTGCATCTTATTACTTGGATCCACTTTCTACATGAGTTTTTTAGGCAAATTTTTCGGTCATTAAAATAATATTTAGTATAATATATATCATTCTAATAAAATAGCATAAAGAATTTTTCCTTCATTATTGAAATTATTGAAGTTCAATAAATGTTGGGCTCGTCATATATTTTAAACTTTTGCAAACATATAACTGAAAGAAAACTATTTTATACATCTACGAAATCAATTACCTTAAAGATTTTCATAAATTTAAGATTACAACTCTTTAACTGTATTACAATTCTTAACTGTATGTGAATACTCTTGGTGATAATTGCGTCATTTTAGGCACTTCTTTAACTAAATACAATTATATTTCTTTAACTGTATATACCTGATGATGATTGCATCATTCTCGCCACTTCTTTTGTGGCTTCACATTTTACATGCCTATTTTAGTAACCGTGCTCCTCATTCTCACCATTTTTTAAAGTTATTTAGATTGTTTTTTTGTCATTCAGATTTCATGAAGCGAGCTCTGCAAGAAATACGAGTGAGTTGATTCTACCATGTTTTTGGACTGCTCTCTTTAAAATTCACTACTACATTTAATTTCTCTACTATTGCAGTTTCTTGGTGTCATCTACTAACTCAGTCAACAATAATACTAGTATTAAATGGAATAATACTAGGTGGGGAAGGCGTGCAAGAAATTAGAGAGCAGCTTAGAATGGAGGACATAATTCTAGGCCTTCCTAATGATCTTGGGCGAGAGTGCTTGTTAAGGGTCCCTTTCATATATCATGGCATGCTTACAAAAGTTTTCCAAAGCTAGAAGGCTATGGTTAGCAGTCCTCTCTTCTATCAAGAGAAAATGGTTGAAATTAAATGAGCAGGTGATATTTGTAGTTAGACAAGTGTGCAAAGATGGGTTTGATTATAGCTATGAAATGTGTGTTTATGACCTTGACGAAGATGCATGGAGGATATTGTGTGACATTCCTACAGATGTCAATCATAAACAGATTTCTATACTAAAAAGGAAAATTATGACTTATGATTTTGGTTCTAACAACTGGTCTAAGGTATTCTAGCTACAAGTTTTTGGTTGTCTTAAAATTGTTGTAAAAGGGTTGATAGGTTAGAATAGAGTTTCTCTTATATTTTTCTAAGTTTTTACTGATTTATATATTCTTTGGTTTAGAAGGGTTGGTAGGTTAGAATAGAGTTTCTCTTATATTTTTCTAAGTTTTTACTGATTTATATATTCTTTGGTTTAGGTAGCTCATCTGCCCAACTCTAAATATAACAATGTCGTTTCAGCATCTCCAGAAGGATATATATACTTTGTTGGTGGGGATTTCAATAGGACAACAAGGCTCTATAATATAGAGAAAAACAAGTGGGAATCTCTTCCCAATATGAACAAATCATGGATATTTTATTCTAAGGGTATATAATGTTATCATTTATATAGTTCTATTTGAAAAAACTTAGATGAAATCTTATTTTATTGATAGATTTTCCTTATCATTAGTTTTAGTTATTTTTCTAATATTAAAATAATTAAAAAATTAAATTGTATTATTTTATTATTTTTCTTTACTAAATTTAATATTATTTTTAAAATTTAAATCTTAATTAGTCTATATTTTTATGTTTAGATTTTTTTTTTTAAAAGTTTATTTAAAAAAATCTTATAAGATTTCTTTTTTTTAACAATGATTTAAAAAAATTATTGTACATTATATAATAATGATATGAAAGCACAACTTATGAAATAAATTGATTCAAGTAAAGGAGAAAAACAAAATTGATAAGTTTTTTTATTATACTAACAAAATATTTACTATAATTAGAACAATGTGCTACAAGTGTAGCATTTTATCTTTAGTTTTAAACTCATCATTGGCGTGATTATTTTAAAATTTAACTTATTTATATATTATTTCTTTTAGGTAGCTGATATGTCCAACTTTGGATGAGTTTAATCAAGAATTCTCTAGAACTAAAGTTATAACAACAAATACAATTCTTAGCTTAATCATTTGTTCTTGTTGCACAACAGTCCCACCTCATCAATAATTTCATTTCTAACTTTTAAAAACATAACTATTTTATCAATAATTTCATTTCTAACTTTTTAAAACATAACTATTTTACAACTTTTTGGCAGAAACTTCGCTGCCCTGCAGCTCTTGTTATTAATGATGTGAATTCTAAAATTATTAGTTGTATGATTAGTTATTTGTTGTTTGTACCCAAGTTGTATTGGCATGGTTGTTGGTTTAAAGGTGGCATTGTTGTTCTTGCCACCAAGGTTCAAACCCCATTGGGGCGGTATTGTTGAATGGTTGTATTCCGGTTCATAGCTCCGGTCAAAAGCGTTTACCCCTTGAATAAAAAAAAAAATTATAAAAAAAAACAAAATCTTCTAAATCAATATAAAAAATTCTCAATCTCACCCAAAAGAGATTGAAAGATTATTTAATTTATTTTTATAACATTTTTTTTTTAATTTGATCTCACCTCTTTTTAGGTGTACTACTCTTCAAAGTGCAAAAAGTGTGGAAAATAGTTATTATTTCCTATTAAAATTCAAAAATTACATACTATGTATAGATTGACTGAATTATAGTCATAAATTTAATGACTAAGCAAGTTGTCCTCTATTTCTGCTGTGGCAATGTTGGGAGTGCATTTACACTTATTTGCTTTAAATATCAAGCTTAATAAGACAAAGAAAACAGTGCAAAAACAAGCACTTTTATTTAAATGGAATTATATCTTAACAAGAAAGCAAAGGTTTTATTTTTTAATATATCTCATTTATATTATTCTATTTTTAAAAAGAAAATATCAGTAGTCCAATTTTCTTTTGATTTTTTTTAGGCCATCTTCTTTTTTATTAATATTAATGTGAATTTCAAAATTGATTGTATGATTATTTTTTTCTGTACACAGGTCTGTTCATAATAAAGATAATAGAAATGGTAGAGTATTTAAGTCGGCATTTATATTTTGATTTTTTTTAGGACATCCTCCTTTCTATTAATATTAATGTGAATTCCAAAATTGATTGTATGATTATTTGTTTTCTATAGACAGGTCTGTTCATAATAAAGATAACAGGAATGGTAGATTACATTTAAGTCTGCATTTACAGACCTCAAAAAAACTAGATATTTTTGCTATTTATGATTTGAATTTTTCCAAAAATAAAACTAATATTTGGTAGTGTAAATAAATTGAATTGAGTATATATTTCTTTCAGGCGAGCTTTAAAAGTTGGATGGAATCTACTAGTGATGAAAGGGTTTCATCAAAATCAGAGCATGGATGTACAATGAAGTTCCCATACAGCTATGGCGGCAAGTTCCTGTACATGCCAGGCAAGAATTATCTTTCTTATGTCCAAGGAGAAACCAGAATTGTGACAGAAAAGAAATATCAATTTTAAGGGTATGTTCTATTTCCTACTCTTGATATATTCAGCTTTTTGAAGTTTAAGCTGCCCTTATGAATGAAATACAGTAGCAGATGCAGCAAGGAATTCAATAACCGTTTCCTCAGAACCTTCTTATTCCCTGAAAACAAAGTGGCTTCTGAATGGAGTCCAGTGAAAAGGCAGACACTAGAAGAGAGATACATAGATGCAGTTAATGGTATGCACATCTCAAAGAATAAATAAACATCAGAAATGTCAGCCACATAGTTATGAGGAAGGTTCTTTTGAGAATTAAAAATAAATTAGTAGTATGTAATGCGAGTTACTTAGATGTAGTTAATGTAATGCATGTCTCTAAAAAAAAACTTTCAACCACCTGAAATGGGTGAAGGTTTCACCATGAAACAAAAATAAACAGTTGTTATGTAATGGGAGATAGATAAATTCAATTAATAAAATGTACATCAAAAATAGTTGAATTTTTTTTAAAAATAAACAGTAGATATATAATGTGAGATACATAAGTACAGTTAATAGATTGCACATCTCAAAATATTTTCAACCATTAGAAATGGTTGAAGGTTCATTCAAGAACTAAAAATAAAAATAGATAATTGACATGTAATGAAAGATACATAGATCCAGTTAATAGAATGCATGTTCATAAGGCACAACACTTGCTGAAGGTTTTGCAAATAGGATTGCAAGCTAAGTGGGCTTAACCTTGGGGGAAACTCTGTGGTTAAGCGCACTTGAGTTGGAGTAGTACTGGGATGGGTGACCACCCGTAAGGCCCAATGCTTCACCTCTGTGAACATCACCTAAATGCAATGAGTGCTAAGTGGACCATTCATTATCATTAGAGATTGGTTCTTGTGAAATACTAATCATTAAACATGGGCCAATGAATTTGACTCGTAAAACTACACAGTTGAATTCTGATAACAATATCATAGAATACATGTCTCAGTGAGCTCACAACCACCAAAAATGGCTGAAAGCTCTTTCAAAAACCAAAAATAAACTAGTATATACTGAGAAATAAATAAATAAAATTAACAGAATGAACATTTCAAAAAAAAATCCACCCATCAGAAATGGCAGCCAGAAAATAAAAGTATCCGCAAGAACTAAAAACAAGCATAACTGATATGCTATATAATGGTCAAGTATATATCTGGTTGTTTAGGTGGAGCTTTCTACTTATTTAAACAGAAGGTATGAAATTATCTACCCACATCAGTCCTCTCTTCATAATTTAACAGGGAACTCTTAAAGCATTGTCCACAAAAGTACAATGCTCTCTGGCTATTTAGAATGCTAAATGAATTATGTCAGATTACATTGTACAAAATTTGTACATAATATATTGTTTTATTTTTATTACGAGGGGTAAATTTTTATTTATTTATTTTTATTTTTTATTTTTTTATGGTGGGTGAAATTGATGACAAAAATAATAAGACAGCAACTTAACCATCACATCATACCACTATTGACATAGATAATATATTGTTAGAAATTATTTTTTTATGACTTAATTTATTTAAAAAATTATTCAATTCATTAAAAATTTATTAAGTATTAAATTTGATTATTTATATATTAAAAAATAATTATAATAATAATTTTGAACTCAAAATTTATAATAAATATGAATAAGTTAATGTTATCAAAAGATATAACAACTATGAGCAAATCTAAAATTATAATGAAAAAGATAAACATTAAAAAAAAATAACAAATTTTAAAAAACTACCACTATGAAAAGAAGTTTGATAACTATAAAATCTTAATGATTTTCAAAATATTGAAAAAAAATTCATTATTGAATAGCTCCAAATGTCAAGCCTAAGATTTAGATAGCAAACAAATCAAAGTCAAACAGGAAATGTATATAACTAATTCGTTGAGGGTTATATTGAACATCCAACCACAATAATTGACCTAAGCATATTGACATGATAATGCTAATGTGGGAAGATATGACTAGGAGTGGAAATAGTTCAACTATTCTCTTTCTATATTGTTATAGTTAGAAAAATTAGATATAATTATCACATAAAAATAAAGATTTAAGTTCACATAAATAATGAAACAAATGACATTGGTAATTGTAATTCATAAGTTATGGTTAGAAATTAATAGAAATTTCAAATGAAAATGTCATTTGCAATTTGACTTAACTCATAATTTATATAAAGAGATAAACATACACCTTCATTGATTTATAAACCATGTTGATTATACCATAAAATAGTCATCAACATGCATATCTAAGTGAATTAAGTATTGTATTGTATAGGTAATCAAATAAAATTGAACATGAAAGAAAAAATCATACAAGAAAGAAGACAATTCAAAAAAAAATTATCATGGAGAAACTGAAATTGGGAGAAAAAAGCAAGGAAAATGACCCCCTTATCGATTATTTCTAATAATATAATCATGGCCTCTTGAAAACATGTATAACCTAAAACAACGATGTTCACTTACTAAGATCGCCTACAAATCTCTAACACTATCTCACAATTTTCTCCACATAAACACACTCTGCTTGTTCACTTGGAAACCATATAAGATCCTCTCAAAATTCACTTTAGTTCCTCCAAACATTATCTATGTATGAAAAAATACATTTAATTTATGATTTATAAGTTGAAGTAGAAGGTGATGAAAAGTGCCGAATTTGGAATGCCACAAGATATTTTTTGTATGTGTAATGAAATTAATGCTTAACACAAAACCATGCTACATAATTACTTTGATGATTATAAAATTATCAATTTTCAAAACTAGTGATTACATGATAGCCCATATTAGAATTAATAGCTTCACAAAAATTCAAAAAATTGGACTATGTTTTATGACCAAAAATACCTTATGGACCTTCAATAAAAGTGATCTTCAAACAAGTGATCTTCAAACTATGCTCAATTTTGTCATGGATCCATAACCTAACTAAATTATTTTTTATTATCTATTTTCATATCATACCTCCCCAATATGAAGACTTTTTGTCCATTAAATCTATGAGGACTTAGAACATGAGGGATGTAACCTTCAATGGATGAGATGATTGTCACTAAAATTTGAACAACCCTAGCTAAGAGCATAAAAGCTTCTATTTCAAATTGTCTAAAGGGTTAATATGCTTGAACTAGTTGGAAAAACTATATCGACATTATTTTTTCTCCAATAAAAAATAATCATCTTGTCACTGAATTGTATATTGGCGGAATATAATGATCTCTTGCTTCTTCTTTTTCTCCAAAGCTCGAATTAGATTTTAAATGGTGACAAGATTAGGTATTTATATGCCTTTAATCTAATTTCATGAAAATCAAACTCAACATCATACACAAATTAAGACAACCAAACAATAGCCTCTAAAAAAAGAGTAAACTTTTAAAATCATATATTCTTTTTTGAACTCTATGAAGATATATTAAATAAAATTATTTATATTATCGTGTTTTCTTTTTAGATTAAAGAAACAAATTAAAAAGGATTACAATTATTATTTTCCTTTTTGCTCACTATGGTGAGATTGAAGTAAAATTTGGCTACCTCCTACCCACATCCACTAATTACACATAAATTGAATTAAGAACAATTGAAACATAATTTGTAGAACAAACAAATATATTTTTTCATTTATATTTTGTTCTCAAGAGATACAAATTAGCTAAAGAGATACAAACTAGCTATAAACTATACAAAAGAAACTAATTGTATTAGTAAAATGTTTGACCACTTGCCAATACCACCATGTGCTATGAAAATATAGAGTACATAAAAAAATGAAGATTACATTTTAGTTGCTATATACAAAATTACGAATATAATTTGTTATAAATAAATAGGTTTTATTTAATTTTTTAAATTAACTAAAATGATTATAGTATAAAGATGGGTTGTCAAAAGATACATCTCAAAATTTATGAAAGGACATCCAAAACAAAGATAAAAGTTCAAAACATGAAGCTTGAACATAATATATTTAAATTAGACAGTTAATGCAACACTAATGAAAGGATTTTTTATCATCATATCTCCCCAAACATCATTGAAAACAAAATTATCACCAATCCACTACTAAGCATCCTCTACAAATCTCTAACCAATAAGAGCATCCTCTACAAATCTCTTAAAAAATAAATAAAAGAATGTTCAATAGCTTCTTGCTTTCTGTTTGGCACCTAATCATATCATCAGAGGAAGAATAATGGGATCCAGCAATCCCAATCCAATCAGCATAAATCCATCTGGGTGATCAATGTTAAGCTAATTAGTGTTGCAACCAGAGAAAAATGATGAAATAGGGTTTAAGGTTAACTGGGGATATGTATCATTCCATGATAAGGCATTCCCTAGATCATGAGAAAATCCATGGGGGTTCTCATTATTGTTATTGTTAGTCTTAGTGTTATTAGTAATGGTCTTTTACTGAATGGTTTACAAGGTTCTCTGTCGTCAGCCCTAATGAGGCACATGTCACAGTGGGAAATTGCAAGGCTTGAAGCTGAAGCAAGGATGTGCAGAGATTCTATTCTCTCATCTTCACCTTCCTCTTCTAACAATCAGTTGATGGGAAATGATAATGCAGAGGCGAAATCTAGTAATGGTATCCTTTCTGAAGGTTGTGCCTGATTCTGAGTTTCCTTAGTGTTATTAATAATGGTCTCTTTTCTGAAGGCCTTGCCTGCTTTTGAGTTCCAAAGCTTCAAGAAAATATCAGTGGGTGCCTTTGAATTGGCCTCTTCATTACTGTTTCCCATCAACTTATTGCCAGAAGAGGAAGATGAAGATGGCATGCCTTGCTTCAGCTTCAAGCCATGCAATTTCCCACTATGAAATGTCCCTCATCAGGGCTGATGACTGAGATCCATGTAAACCATTCAGTAAGAAGACCGTGTAGTTTCTGAAAAGAGGCCTCACCTCTAAGCCAGCTGATTAAAGAAAAGAAGCAACAGAGAAAGAAAACAAATTGACATTATGCTGATAAACAAAATAAACTGCAAGTCAAACAGGAAAAACTAACAATGCCATTAAACTGACAAACAACACTTTTAAACGTAGTAGTTACCCAGGACAAGCAACAATATCTCTAGCTCAACCGTACTCTAGTGTTTTTTTTACCTGTTGCCTAAAATTCCATGCAACTGAATGATACCTAGTTCTTTTTTCTTCCGGTGAAAATGAACCTTCCTTAATGTAAGACACATAAAGTCTAGCATCAAAAAAGTCCCCCACACATACATTGCATATATTCATAATATAGATAGCTTTCACATAAAATATGTTTGAATTTAATAGCTTTCACCTTCTTTTTGTATTTGAAAAGATATATAAATATTAAATTCAGATAATTATAAAATTCAATATGACAAGAAAAATTAAAATTATAGCTAGGTCTAAATTTGGCACTGGTTACCTTTCTTTCATTATTGAAAGTTGTTCATTAATACATACATATATAACATTAGATTTTTTATGATGCATAAAAAAATCTTTTTCTTTTGTAGAATACAATGTTAATTTTTTTTTTGAGAAAAATCATCAAATATGGACAAAGATGTATCACAAAAATATAAATTTATGACTTATATTTAATCTCTTCATATTATTGTGATATATTCATAAGCTTGATCGTACCCTAGTGTTTTTTCTACCTATTGCCTAAAATTTCATGCAACTGAATGTTAGTTCTTTCTTCTTCTAGTGAAAATGAGCCTCCTTTAATATCAAATCATAGGTAATTAGTTTAACATAGAGGACAATCTCTTCCCACATCCAAAAAGTCTCATACACATACACATTGTGTGTATTCAGAATATAAATACAAATTCACATAAAACATGTTTGAATCTACCTAACTTTTCCCTTTCCCTTATACTAAAATGATATATAAATATTAAATTCAGATAATTACAAAATTTAATATGACAAAATTTATAACAAAGTCTAAATTTGACAATTACCTTTCTTTCATTATTGAAAGTTGTTCATATACATAACATTAATTTTTTTTGTTTTTCTTTTATACGATACAGTCTTGATAATCATATTTTACACCAAAATCACTAAATATGAACAAAGATATATTAGAAAAACATGAACTTATGACATATATACAGTCTCTCCAGATATTATTGATGATTTACTCATAAGATCGCTCTCATTCAAATACTTGCTAGCTACATAAAAATCCAAACTCAATCAGATAAACAAAATAAACTCAACTAATTACAATTTACCATTTGACCTTTATGATAGTAACTCGGTCCACCCAGTTGAGAATCAATTATAAAAACTCTGTTTTTCCATTCAACCAGCCATTTCATTAATTAAGCATCTTCAGATTCAACAGGTCCCTACAAAAACAAAATTGTGAAGCTTCTTATATTTATATATACCAATAAGTATTGATGCCACTATTCTCTCAATTCAAATGATTGTATATGTGGGTCTGCATGAACAAGTCCTTATATACAGAACTCAGACGTAACTCTTAAGTTTCTTATATAATAATCAAGATCTATGTATATACTTCATTACACAAATGAGTACTTAGTAAATGATGTTATATATGGCATGCATGTAATTGCTACAGAGGTCCATATATACGGAACTCAGATGAATCTGAGAAGTTACTTATATGATAAATAAAATCTGTTCATATACTTCATTAACAATTTAGTAATTTAGTATGTCAATGCAATTAGATTTCTACAATCTATATAAAATTAGTTTTGTTGTTGCTGATGAAAAAATTGAAACATGATCGAATCCAAAAGCAGCAAAATTAAGTTAGTATGTATCAAACGCAAATGATATTTCACTTGAAATGAAATCAACGCAATATTATATTTTATATTATATAAATACCAACCTGTTTTGGGAGAGCATGCCATCTACCATGGCCATTTTTCTGAATATACCCAACAAGAACCCCAGGGGCTCTACCCATTATTGTTTTGGTTCATTCTTGCAGGCAGGGAGACAAGATTACTCTCCAGTTCATATAAAGAAATTAAAATCAAAATTTACATGTGACATATATTGATCATCAAGGCTTGAGGTGACATTTTCCCCTTCAAACACGTTGGAGTGGTCCAAGGGTAATAAGTGTAGAGCAGTTCAAAGGCCATTGCTGGGGCCTCAATTCTGCCGATTGAAAGGCAAAGAGCTGCTCTACGTGTTCTATCCCATGAATATCAAGAATGAACAGAGACGTTTAGGCCCTTACAATGTGGAGTACTGGTATCATTATAGACAATCCAATGCACGTTTTTGTCCTAGCTATAAATATATCTTTATCCATTAGATACAATGTACTACCATTAGATACAATGTACTACAAGTAGACAATCTATTCATAGAACTTTGAAAAAAAACAAAAAAAAATCTAATAGAGAAATTTAAAGCAAGTGGGGACTCATTTTAAATTTTATGGTTGTATGATTATGTCTAGTTATTTTGAGTATAGGGAAGTGGAGTCAAGTAGTTGAGCATGTTTAAATAGTTGTGCTACTATTTATGGATTTACCGTCCAATATTTTTAATGGTATGGTACTAGTAGTTGTGACTTTAGTGTACTTAGTGTTGACTATGAGTATCTATAAATGAATAAAATGTATTATTTAGATCTAAAAAGCAACAAATCATATGATATTAGATTGGTGTACATGCAAAAAATACTTAATGCACAACTATTGATTTACCATTTTTGGGGGGCCTTTTTAGACAACCCCCACAAAAAGCATATTGGCATGCCATCATATTTGATGATATGGACCTAAAACCTTAGTTATAAGTAGGAGCCTTGCCAAGTAAGTTGCCCTAAACAATTTGGAGTAATTCGAAATTGTCACATATGATTCTCATAAGCATGAAATTAGGATTCTCAACTACTAGGTCTTATCCCCTAATATAATCAAAATCTTAGGGCACAAAAAAATTACATGACATGTAGGATTGACCATCAAATTTAAATCGTAAATGAAAGTAAAATAATATGCATTATAGTCATATTAAATTTGATAGAGTATAATCACAGTTTGTGTTGCTATTGTAAGATTAGAGCTTGACAAGTGGGCAGTAGGAAAAATAATATTTGATAAACACTATTGTAAAAGTATTTTATATTTATGAAATAAATATATTTTAATTTAATTTTAATAATTGTATGTTTATTTTTAAAATTGATCATTTAATTTAGTTAATTTAATTTTAATGGTAAATCAAAATCAATTCATATAATTGAGGTAAATATAGTATAAAAGAATCATAGAAAATAATATAAATTTATGATAATAATATAAATTTATTAATGACTTTTTAGCTTATATTAAAAAATAGAGATACAGTAATGATATTTATAAATAAAATATTTGAAATAAATTGTTTGTATGGAAGATCAAGAAACCCTTTTATGTCCATTTTGAGGTTTTAGATCCAAATGTCATGCAAAATGGGTTTTAAATGTCATGAAACTAGAGTTGGTGGATGATTCAAATGTCATGCAACTTGGTTATTGCTCAAATACCTTGAAGCTAGAGTTGGTGGGTGATTCAAATGTCATGCAACTTGGTTATGTATTGAAATGCCATGAAGCTAGAGTTGGTGGGTGATTCAAATGTTATGAAATTTGGTTTTTCCCTAATTATTGATCTAAGGGACCTTATGTTCTATTCATTCAATTGATCATAAGTTGTAAAATACTTTACTCTAAGTTACATGTTCTTTTGTTTTAAAATTGAGTTGACCACCTATTATTAGTCAGAGAAAAGTTAAGTTGTCACTTTGCATTTCTTAGTGATCATTCTGAATTGAAATTTTTTGTATGTGAGACTCTCTTACACTTCTAGGGTTTTGAACCTAAAAGGAGAGAGATACAAATATCTTAATGGTTCACTCAAGAAAAAACCCTTGAGATTTCAATGCAAAGGAGATTGAAATCTGACAAAGGGAAGGTTCTAGGGAAATGATAACAACAAATAAGGGTTCAACACCAAGTGTAAACTTAGAAAAGACAAAATATTTGAAAACACAGTGTGATATGCAAAATGGCCTAGAAAATGACTTAGAAATGCAAATAAAGCAAAACAGAAAGCTATGAAATAGAAAGTGTGCATCTAGAAATGTATTATGGATTGGAAACAACTTTGAAATTCTGGAAATGCTAATTTTTAAGCTTGGTGGGACTCATTCGCTATTCTGGGTGAATTAGTCTTAGTTTTGGAAAATTGTACCGGAGCAAGTTTTGGCCAAATGGGTATCCAAATCCACAAAAATCTCTAAAAAATAGGTACAGTGGGACTCATTCACCACTAATGGAAAATGAATCCACTTTGACTTTTCTGAAAACTCAGAAGTGGAATCTGTAGCTCTCAATCTATTATTTTTGTTCCTCCAAGTGTTCGGATCTAAAACTGTCAATTTCAAGATTGTAAGTGACTTTTTGTGAGGATTTCGACCTTGCCAATAGGGAAATGACTCCAACAAGTTCGTAGCCTATCCTTCAATCATCTCCAAGCCTTCAAAGCATCTAGATCTACAATCACACAAAGAGAGAAAGAAAATATTGATTGTTAGGGAATAGGGGTTTGCCTTGGTCAAACCCCTTTTAAGTAATTAAAGAAAAATGATGAAACAAGATAATGACTTGCATGAATATGAAGTATTGCAATTAAAAACTTTCCCTGATGATGGATCTTCAATTGTTGCAACAATTGATGAAGAATTTTCCCTTGAATGCCTTAGAAATGATCTTGAAAGCTATCTTGATGACCTTGTGAAGACTTGAAATGATTAACCCTAGCTTCCTTGACTTGACAAAATGAGAATATGATGAAACAATGATTTAGAAGCTTGTTTATATAGGCAAGACACTCAAATGACAGTTAATTTGATCCCCAAGGTCGACATTGAAGAAAATTAAACCTAAAACCCAATTTTTCCCGCTCAAACTTTGAAAATAGCTCAAATGGGACTCATTTTCCCAAGGTGGTGAATGGGCCCTAGAGGGGCCATTTTGCTACTTGGGATGTCGAGGAATGAAGAAACTAAGCTTTTATGTTGATTTAGTTAGGTTATTGATCAAAATAAGCCTCAAGATGCACAATATGGGGTTATAGGAGCCTATTAATGATGGAATAAAGGGTGTTTAGGGCTAGGGACACAAAATTCAATGTGAAAGTGTGGTTAAATACACTCTACAACATTAAAATGAGGTCCACTTAGCCTAGAAAGGCACAAGATCCAATGTGAATGTGTAAAACACATTACAACACTAGATTAAAACTAGGTTTAATTTACAAGCCTTCTAGATTAATGTGAGAATACAATTAGATACATTTTACAACATTAAATTAGGGAAAGGTTAAGTTGCTTTAGCTTAGAATGGGCCCAAGACCTAATGTGGATGTGAAAAACACCTCACAACACTAGATCAAGGTAACATTAAGTCTAATTTATCATTAATTATTCCTTAATCAAGCAAGGGATACTTTTTTCTATGCTACATTTAGCCCCCACCTTAGTGAGATGATGAACTTGCTTCAAAATCACACTAAAGTAGACATTCAAGAGGGGTCCAATCGTACCGATGCAGATGGTATAGGATAACAAAGATGAAGGAGGCGGTCAAGCCCCCAGGATCCATGATCCTAAGTCAAACCGACATGAACACAAAAGGACACATACAAGGTGAATGATTACATAAAACAAGATATGTGATCATGCAATGGCAATAACTAGAAGGAAGAGAAATACAAATGAGCAAAAATAAAAAGGTGGATCAAGCTTCGACCATTTGTCGAACATGATGTGGATCAAATCTAGGCTATTTGTTCCAAAAAATGCATGATCACTATGAGGCGATGGAACTCCTAGCTGTACGTTGAGTGAGAAGTCCTAAGAGGTGAGAAACATACATTCATGGCTGGTATGCACTCACACACACGCAGGTGGCTATGGGGAAAGTCATGCCTTGGATTGGGCTTCCCACTCAATAATACCAAAGTTATACCTCCTGATAACTTTAATAAGGTGCCACAATGTAATGCTTTTTGCAAATGCTTTTGAAATGTAATTTTTTTGTTAAAGGACATTTTTCTTTGTTCATGTAAGGTCTCTTCTTAGGGAACATTGTCCCTAATGTCTCTAGGAGAGGACAAGTCAAAGTGCCAGATCATTGCCCATGGGATGCCTCATTCAGATAATGCCATGTCAGAAGATTGTACACTCTTAGACGACATCAAACTTAATGACACCACCAAGAAGAGGACACATCACAAGGAAAAATAAAAATCACGCCATGAAATTTTTTCCAAAAGATGTCTGCTATGTATGCCCCCACTTTAAAGCAGTTGCTACACCAACAATGTGAGCAATTGCTTTAAAGTAGCCAATGATAAATAAAATAAGACATGAGAGCCAACTTGGAAATCCTTATGCCAAGTCATGTGTTTATGAATTGAGCTATATCATGAATAAGTACATCACATGCAAGTCAACTTAATACATGTCATGCACATCCCAAGCTTGCCTTATATGTTCATGAGAGGTTAAAGACTAGCCAAAAGAGACAACAATATGTGACATATAGGGATAAGGCTTCCTAACCCCTTGCCCCCACTTAGTGCAGGACAAGGGTGAGCTTGGAATGAATGATGATATGTTGCTCCTTGCGATGAATGTAAAACATGCAACTATGGCAAGGAGCAACAACTAATGTTATTTATGTTGATAAGTAAACAAAGTTTCTTCTTGATACATATTTAATGAGATATCTATCAGTTTAGGATGTACCAAGGTTAGAGTTTTCATGGAAGAATTATTTGTGATGATGTTGACATTGAATGAAGGCTTTTATTTTGAGGGACACTAACCAAGATCATTAGTCATTTCTTGCATTTTAGGCTTTATAGGTCCACATGGATACCTTGTTTTATAGCATCACATATGTTCTCAATTTGTTTCATAAGTTCAAAACGGATTCCAAAAAGTTTTGTCACTTTTGTTGGATTTGGTTGTTGTTCAATTTCCTCAAAGTTTGTCTTGGAAGTTGTCTTTACTTGTGAGGTGGTTGGAGTGGATGCTTTTGAATTTTGTATTTCCAATATCAGTTTCTCTTTTGTTATGATATTGTATTCTCCCATGGATATAGGTATGAAATCAAAGGTTTCTATAGCATCTTCCAATAACTTTGTGGCTTTGTCAATTTTCTTTTGTTTTTCTGTCTTTTGCTTGGTACTAATCATAGCACATGTAACCTTTTTGTTTTGAGGAGTAGAAGGTGACTTGTCATAAAATCCTAACATTTGGTTCAAGGGTTGATCCATATCAAGCAATTCAATATGCTTCAAAGTGAGGTTGATTTTTGGTTTTCACATGATAGTGTTGATGTTTGCTTGTACCATGTGATACCTTCCCTATTAGGAGATTTTTTAGGAGAACCACAAACTAGATGTTCATGACATTCAATGTTTGGTTCTTCAATATTAACTTTATCGTAAGTAAGGGAATGATCTATGTGTAGACACCTAAATTTGGACACTTACATTTGTCCAAATTTTTCCCTTTAATTAAATAATATTGTTATTATTTAATGAACATCCTTTAATTCTTCTAAATCCATAAGGTGTTTAGTTAATAATTAAATACCTTACCCTTTATCCCCCTTTTCCTCAAAAGAATTAAATAAATAAATAGATTTATTTAATTCCTCACATGTCACATCCTCCACTTTTTCTTAACCCTAATCCACCTCCTAATCCCATCATTAGGGATGTGCACATGTCTAATCCTTGATTAGGATGTGTCACATCTTCCAACTTTTGTAAGTTGGCTCCTAATCTTCATTAGCCACTAATTATCTTCTAATCATTGATCAGCTAGTCCAATCAACATCTTAGTCAACTTTTTCATCCCCCAAGGAATTTTTAATTCCTTTTTGTCTTCCCCATGTGAATTTAAAATTCACTTTTATTCCTCCAAGGAATCTCCTCTTCCCCTTGTGATCATTGAAAAGTCACATCACTCACATGGGTCAAAGTCCTACTTTTTGGGAACCTTGTCTTGTCCACAAGATACTCCCAATCATGTGAATTTAAAATTCACATTTATTATCCCAACAACTTCTCTCATTCCCATGGTCCTCTCACTTGTCACCATCATCCTTATCCCAAGGTACTTGCAAGTACCTCCACCTCACTTGTACTCTTTCCACCTCATTTGTCCTTGTGACACTTCATCCTCCACATGGAAAGATGTGAGGGCTTGTGAGTCCTCAACTCACCACAACCCTTCATCTTGCCCATGTTGGGAAAATATCAACCGTTCAATCCTCTAGAAAATTCTCCCCTAAATATAGAGGATTTCTCTTTCATTCTAACATTATGCATTCAACTTACAATCACATTTTCAAGTTCCCCAACTTCATCTCTCAAGAAACTTCAATCACTTGCATCCATCCTCCATTATTGAAGTTTCAAGATTTCATTGTATCCATTTTGTTCACTTTCTCACATACCCACATCTCTTAAAACATCAATCATCAAAGGGCCAACCAAGGAGCAACTTGAACAAGGTAAAAAATTAGCTTTCTTATCTTTATTTTGTTTGAGTTAACGTAGCCCTATCTTGAGGTGTTAAGTGTTGTTTGTTGTCTTTTGCATCTATTTTGCATCATTTAGATAGGCTAACAAATCTTGATCATATTTCTAACACGCCCGGTGGGACCCACAAATGGGTCCCTTTCTTTTACATGTTATGTTGTTTCATGTTTTGTAGGTTCAGGTTGCAGAGAGGTGACTCTGCCCAAGATAGAGGCGACCCCGCCCACATATGGGTGAACCTAACCCTCAGAGGGGTGAACCTACCCCAACTTGGGCAAACCTTCCCTCAACAAGGGCAAACCTTCCCAACAGAATCGCCTATCTGTGCCTCAGACAACAATCTGACTTCATTTTTCCAGTTGGGTGAACCTGCCCTAGGTAGGGGAAAACTTTCCATATAGAGGGGTGAACCTACCCCATAGAGGGGTGAACTTGCCCCAGACAGGGGTGAATCTTCCCAAACAGAGTTGTTTGTAAGGTAAAATAGTCGTTTAAGCTTCGTTTCAGCTTCTGTTTCTTATCGTTTTGAGGTACTAACCCCCTAAAATCATCTGTTGGTGAGTGTTTCTACCTTTTTCCTAACATTTTTTCAACTTTCTTCACACTTTTCGAAGACTAGAGATCAAACTACTAACACCTTTCTTGCATAATGATTGGTCTCAGTGTTGTTTGTCTAGTTTGCTTATTATTTTTGCTTGTTAATCTAGGCACATAAATATAATTAGGGGGAGTCAACATATTTTTTGGAATTTTTTTAAGTCCTTTGTGTCACCAAGAGGACATTACATCGTCTAATCTTTCCCCTTGCACTTCGTGTGAGCCTGGGGAGTAACTGATAACGATTAGTGTTCTCTTCTTAGTGGGACCTGCTTGGGGATTTCATCACCCCAAGGAACGATCCTAACCACACGTACTAGCGGGGTAAAGAAAGGGGTGAGAGCCAAATTTGTACCCCAATCCAGTCATCTTGTGTCTGGTGGAGCATCGAAGCTAGGGTGATACCAAGATAGACGTGAAGAGTTGGTTTGAGCCTTCAGTATCTCACTAGGGTTCCTGACTCACACTTGTGACGAGTTGGTGTTCATAGTTGTACCTCACATATTGAGTGTATATCAAGGACTACCTAGTTTCCTTGTTCATCCTAGTTAGAGGATTGTGTTGGCCATACCCTTCATACTAATCTTAGGCTTGTGCTATCTAAACTATCTCTTTTGTGCAAAACCAGTGCGTTTCTTGTCATTTGCTTGTTGTTTGTAGTGTTTTTGGTCCTTTTCCATAGCCATTTTCATCTGACTTGAGTCTAAGTTAGCTGACAGAGGTTACCTTTCCCTCAACTTGGGTGAACCTACCCTTTGTTTCAGTCATTTTATAGTCTTTTCTATCAGAATTATCAATCTTTCCACTGAATAGGTGAAATTTCCCTTAACTTGGGTGAACCTGCCCTCAAGTTGGGTGAACTTGCCCCAGCTTGGGTGAAATTTCCCTCCAAACAAGCATTTTCACCCTCCATTCAGTCATTTTGAGCACCTATTTGCCCGTTTTGAGCCTTCGTTCCCCCATTCTGAGTACCCGTTTACCTATTTTGAGCATTCATCTCCTAGTTTCGAGCATTTGTTCCTCATTCTGAGCATTCATCCCTTTAAACTGAGTAGTCATCTCCTCGTTCTGTTCACTCGTTTACTTGATCTGAGCATCCATTCCAATATGTCTTTCATTGAATAGGCAACCCCGACCTTAACTTGGGTGAACTTGCCCTTAACTTGGGCAAACTACCCTTATGTTGGGTGAACCTGCCCTTACCTTGGGCAAACCTACCCCAACTTGGGCGAACCTACCCTAACTTGGGTGAACTTTCCCTCCAAATAGTCATTTCTTATTTTCTGTTCAATCATTTCAAGCACCCATTTGCCTGTTTTGAGCACTCGTTTGCCTATTTGGAGTATTTTCTCTCCTATTTTGAGCATTTATCTCCTCATTCTAAACATCATTTCCTCATTCTGAGCATTCATCCCCTGAATTTAAGTAGTTGTCTCCTTGTTCCAAGTACATGTTTTCCCATTTCAAGCATTCATTTCCCCGTTCTGAGCACCCATTTATCTATTCTGAGCATTTGTTTCTCACTTTTTTTCACTCAATGGGAAAACTTGACCTTCAATAGGTGTACTTTCCCACCAATGGGTGAACCTGACCTTCAATAGGTGAACCTTCCCACCAATAGGCAAACCTGACCTTCAATAGGTGAACCTTCCCACCAATGGGAAAACTTGACCTCCAATAGGCAAACCTGACCTCTAGTTGGGTGAACCTGACCTTCCTCTAGTCATTTTGCATCTTCCATTCATCCATAATCTGCATTTCAATCCATCTGTATTCTCTAAAATTCATTGTTTCATCAACTGAATCACATAGGTGCATCTTAGAACATCATTAGAGTCCATATCCATCACCGGTTTATCAATCCCAATCACCTAGACTTCATTTCAAGGATTTTGATTTTTATGCAGAAACTTCTAGAGGCCATAACTTTTGACTCGGGTGTCCATTTGGGCTGAAATTTTACGAGTGGTTGCATTATGAGGTGGCATGTGGATTCCCAAAAACCCTCAATTAGTTTTCCCCCATTTCAACACATTTTAAGGGCTTTAAACCTTCATCTTGACCCTCAAAATCGTAATTTAGTGTTTTTTTTTTCAGTTTTTTAAAAATCATTTTTGTTAATAACTCAGAATGCATGTCTCAGATTTAGGATGTTAGTTAGAAATTCATCCTACCTTAGTTTTAGGAAGTTTTTGGGGAAAAACTGGACTCTCAAAGATACGCTTGTGCAATTACCTAAAATGGTAAAATTTGACAATTTTTGAAAACTGCCAAATTTGGAAAAATTTGATTGTCAGCACCTTACATCATCCTAATATGAACTTCAATCCAATCCTAATATGAGCTTTAATCCAATCCCAATCTTATCTTAACTTAAATCCCAATTTGAGCTTTAGTCCATTACCATCCAAGATCTCCTAATATCAAAAAAAATCTTAGGATCCATTCCTCCATCTTCCAATCCATCCTATCTATGCTTTCATCACCTTTTCTTTCCTTCTAATCATCCCATATTTTCAATCCCTATCCATCTAATCTAACACCATGAATCCTTATCCTTCACTAATGCAACCAATAATAGTAGTCAAGGAGAACCCTAATTATGTTGAGGACAATAACAAGACTCTTGTTGATCAAGAGGTATATGACATAGATCCCCTTGATGTTATCATTTCTAGTAAGATTTCCCAACCACTTTCCAAAATCCAATTAGCCCTTTGAGCTATCCTATTACACCTTCATTTGCACCTAATAACGATCCTTATGCTACCTTTGACAAAGGATATCCATTATCTTCCCCGTCTGCATATTCATCATATCCTTCATCTACATCTTTCTCTTATCCAACACCCACATCCTATTATCCCAATGTATTTTCCCAATTTTCTCATCCTAACCTACCATCCCAATACTCCTATTACAATCCCCCATCCATGTCCCCATATCCTAATCCTCCTTACCTGTGTGCCTATCCTAATCCTATAGTCACACCTTCTTATCCTAATCCAACATCCACATATCCGCCATCCATGTCCTCTTATCTTAATCCACCATCACAATCTTCTCATCCTATTTTTCTGCCCCAATACCTTTATTACAATCCACCACCCACATCCCCTTGTCCTAAAACACCACCCATATCCTCGTGTCCTAATCCACCATCCATGTCCTCCAATCCTTATTCACCCTACCAATATCCCTACCATAACCCTTCATCTAATCTTAATCCCCCCTCCAATTCTAATCCTCCATCTATTCTTATTCTTCCATCCAATCCTATTCCTCCATCTAATCCTAGTCCTTCACCAATCCCTAATCCTTCATCCACTCCCACCACCCTAGTTAAGCCTAGAGTATGCACAATTCTCACTCCAGAAGTTCTCCAAGGACTCATGAAAACAAAGACATCCCAAACTGCACACCATGAAGTCATGGAATCTTGCCATCCTAATCCATCATCTACAATCATTAATGATGAGACCCTTCTCCATCCCACACCTATCATTGCTATTACCACCCCTAGCACCACCCAAACTGTTGAAACCATCCAATCCACCAAATCCATTGAACCCCCATCTCCTACGCCTAGAGCCATAGAACCCATCAAATATAACCAAATCCAATCCCCTCCTTCTACTCCTAGATCCACCTAATCCATTGAAGATACCCAAATACAATCCACTTCTCCCACTCCTAGTATCACCAAAATCCATTCACATGAACCTCATGAATCCCCCACCCTTCCATCTCCCCCACTTGAGGAGTCCCTCCAACACTCCATCATCATGCCACTCACACAAGATGAGTCATGCCAAGAGATTTATCCAAAGAATCCTCCTGATCAAGATCCTACCATCCCATGTAGTCCATCTCAAGATCATAGTCCCCCATCCATTCAGTCCTATGATTCCCTTGTCACTCAAGATCCAACTGCTCCATTGCACGAGCCCTTATCACTTGCTGACAAAAATATAGATATTATTATATCGCCTAACCCATCTCCTGATCCCTTACCACTCACTCTTCTTGATCAAGATGTTTCTATCCCATAATCTCTGTCTCATGATCCTCCATCGTTGGCTAAACTTACTATCCCCTCATCACTTTTATGTCCCCTTAGTACTCTCACATTCTTCCATGGTGGTCTCCTTGTAGAAGAAAAACAAAGCATATATACCACCCATCATCCTTCACCTAATAATGGACTCGCATCATTCTTCCAGAATAACAAAAATCCTATCATGGATCGAATGCTTAAGAACATGAACTATCAAGGAAAAATTTTAGGCCTTCATGAGCAAGGTATTTTAGAGCCCATTGAGGTAAAAGAAAAAAATCTATACACAAGGTCTTGGAAAAATCTCTTAAGATTTGCAATATAAATATGTTGGTACAACCTTTATACGTCCTCAATGAGCCTCTTCCAAAATAAATATAGGCTCTTCCCATCACTCCACCAAACCATTTGTTTCCATCCCCCCTCCTCCATCATATCACCTCAAAATAACCATCCATATTCCTCCTTCATCTGCTCCATCCATTTTCGTCCCTTACATCCCTCCATCCACTATCTCCCATCCTTCATCTACTCCATCCATTTTGGGTCCTTCCACCCACCATCACACATCCTCCAGGTACTACATCTATTTTGGGCCCTTATATCCCAAAATCACCTCCTCCATCTCATCCTATTCATCCTTTTATCCATCCATCACCTATCCATGTCACCCATGATAAATATCCCACTCTCATGTCCCCTAATCAAGATCAACAAAGGCACATACCTACACATCCTCCATCCACATATCATCCCAAAAATCCTACCTCCATCATTCCATTTGTATTTCCTCCACATCATCCATCTCCCCGCACCCATCCCATTTTTATTAAAAGCACTTTGGATGCTAAAGCAAAAGTACATAAATCTAAAAATCCACATGAATCTAAAGCTCCTCATGTCCCCTTAAAAATACATGTTGAAGAGAAGAAAAATCCAATCCAAAAACCAAATCAAACCCACAGGCCACGTAGGCCCACCAAAGTAAAAATCAAAACCATGTGGATCCCAAAGAAAAAATCTTCACTACCTTCAAATGAAAAATCTATAATTACATCCAAATTTGCTAATCCAAAAGCTCATCATTCTTATCCACCATATCCTAAATCTATTTTTGGTCCTTATCTCCCAAAATTCACTATCCCATCTCCTCTATTATCCCCACATTCTCCATCTATTAATCCTCCTATCCTTTCACATCCACCACCATATGTGCCAATGTTGGTCCTAAAAAAATCTCCCCATCATACGCCTACCCCATCATTCCATTCATACACTTTGCAATATCCCATACATTATCTTGCATATCTCCCTCATCATATCCCTTTAATCCATTCTCTTTCATAGTCCATTTATCCTAATAAGGTTGTACCAACACCCAATAGTCATTTCACACTTGGGATTTTATTTCCTCGTATGGAGCTTGATGATTGAGTCCTTCATCCATCTCCTTATCACATATCTTCTAAATCCACTTATCCATATCTCTATCCTTATCCATCTCCATCCACATTCTATCCAAAAATAAATAAAAAGTCTAAAAAGTCTAAAAAGTCTAAAAAATAAAATAAAAAAGTCTAAAAAAAAAAGTAAAGAGAAATAATTCGTCCAATGGTGAAAAATTGGAAAACAAGCGCCTTGGATAAGTACCATGATGAAAACCTAGAAAATACGCGTCATGTGTAGATCCCCCCATCTAGCTTACTTCTGCACTTGGGGGCAACTACATCCCCTTTACCCATCTCCTCCATCAAATCTATCTTCCACATCCTCCTTGTCATATCCCAGTTCTCCCCACCCCTCCACCCTCCTTTTGATCTTCATATCGATAGGGGAAAACATATATACATTCTTTCGACACCTCTTGGCATACATCTCCCCCACCTACACACTATCCTATTTCTTGTCCACATCCATCAACCTTCCTTGTCCACCTATCATGCTATCATCAACCTCCCTTCCTTATCCATGTCCATCTCATTTCCTTATCTTCCCATCCACTCATCTCCCATCCCTCCTACCTCATCATGCATGACACATCTAGAGTGGCGGAATCTATCTTCCTTTGTGATATAGTCCTCAGAGATATCATTCATCCATCATGTCATCCCCTCCATCTTCCAAATCCTTACCTTTCCATCTATCCATCCAATAAACTATTCCTCATCCAAATCCTTATCCCTCTATCCATCCATTACAACATCCCTTTCATCTCCCCATCCTTATCTTCCTATCCATCTATCATAGCATCCCTTTCATCTCCCCATCCTTATCTTCCTATTTGTCTATCATAGCCATCCCTTCCATACCCCATCCTTATCTTCCTATCCATTCATCTCTCTCATCCCCTCTCATAATCTCCTCATTAGTATCTAGCTATAGGCTTCCCCTATGCAACCCAATGCCATCTATCTCATCGTTATCCCTCTAGCTTCTTTCACACATATTTCGAATCTCCTATCACTTTTCATCACTCATATCTCCATCATATCATCATCCCAATTCATTTTTTGTTGATTTGGATAACTATCCCATCCTTGAGCTTCATGTAATCACCATCATCTTATCCAATCCTGTAGGTCTATCTTGTCTCATCATATCAGTCCCATCATTTTATCTACTCATCCTGGTCATATCATCATCATTTATCCATCATTTTTCTTTAGTCTTTTGTTGAACTACATTGCCCCTACGCTTTCACGTAGGCAAGTTTGATCATTTTATCTACCCTTGGGGATTTTTCCATCCTGTCTTTATCCTCCATCCTTGTTTCCACCATCCCCTTTTCGCCTTTATCCATGGTCTTTTATTGAACTACGAGGGCTCTGCACTTTCACGTAGGAAAGGATAATATTTGATCGGCCCCGAGCCCCTAGGTTTTTAGGGTGTGTCAATCTCATGTCTTGTCTTCCTTGTGTCATGTCGTCAAGCTATTCCCTTATCTAGCTGGTTCTTAACAAACAATATCCACTAGTATCAGCAGATCCAATCGGTTCTAAGTATCCTGCATCATATCAATCTTTTAGTTTAGTATCCATCTTTGGTCTCAATAGGATGCATCCATCCTAACAAACCTCATCAATCCCATCCATCCCCTTGATCCTATGGCAAAGGACCTTCCAAATTTATTGTGATATTTTGATGCTATTGGCTTTTGTTTATAATTTCAGCTCCTTATCATCACTTTTCATGGTCTCCTTGATCCATCATATCATGGTGTGCTTTGACTAGTAAGCATAGGGGCATATCTTGATCTTTTTGCTTTGTTGTTGTCTTCATGGTTGTCTCGCGTAGTACCCACCAAGACTCCCGCATTCTTGTGTTATGCTGGGGCATCCTTTTGTGCTTGTGGTTATCCCAATGCCTAGCTCAACCAAGGTCTTCGTGACTTTGGGGTATTGGAATAGCCTTCTTGTCTGTTGTGTTTGTTTCATGCATTAGACACTAATCTGGAGGTTGGTTGCACATACCCTGGCACCTGGTGTCTTATGCTATAGCAAAAATCAGTGCTCTGAAAATAGAAAATCATGTTAGGATTGCATTTCATTTTCCATTCCATTGTATTGCATGTATCCTCCATCTCTTCTCATCCATCTTTTCATCACCCCTCATCATTTCATCCTCTTCTCAATCTTCTTAGAATACTATAGATTGATTATTCTAAGCATCTTTTCAACCATCTCACATCTCAACCCAATCCTCCTCCATTCATCTAATCACATCCTTTGTTTTGTTCCCAACCTTGCTACAAGCCTTGATCCAATCATCATCATCATCATCGAGATGTACCCTTCCCTATCCTTTGGTGTTGTTTTTGGATGTATCCTTCCCTCATCAACAACACTTTCATCATCATCATTTGGATGTATCCTTCCCTATCCTCATGTTGTTTCGGGATATTCATTCCCTCATCAACAACACTCCATCCATCATCAACCCATTTAGGCTTGTAGCTTGACTGGGGCAACATCACCTTTGTCCTTGAATCCATTTGTGCTTCCCAATCTCATATCGCTTATCATCCTCTCTTATCCATCACTTTGCATCATCTTCCCCATATCCCCTTTCATCGTTTCATCCATTTCGAGAGCACACCTGTGTTCTCTTGAACCCGCATGTCCTCTCAAGGGGGCATCCTCAATCCCTAATCTTTATCTTCACCCCCATCGTCTTTCTTCCTAGTCACTACTTTGAATGACTGAGGCATGTTTTCCAATCTAACCATCTTCTTCTTGGTCTTATCTTTTAATTTTTCTTTGAAATGATGCTACTTCGTAGCACCATCTCAAAGTAGTGCAAAATGTAGACACCTGAATTTGGACACTTACATTTGTCCAAATTAGTCCCTTTAATTAAGTAATATTGTTATTATTTAATTAATCCTTTAATTCTTCAAAATCCCTAAGGTGTTTAGTTAATAATTAAATACCTTACCCTTTATCCCCCTTTTCCTAAAAAGAATTAAATAAATAAGTACATTTATTTAATTCCTCACATTTCACATCCTCCACCACTTTTTCTTAACCTTAATCTACCTCCTAATCCCATCATTAGGGATGTACTATTGTCTAATCCTTGATTAGGATGTGTCACATCCTCCAAATTTTTCAAGTTGGCTCCTAATCTTCACTAGCCACTAACTATCTTCTAATCATTGATCAACTAGTCCAATCAACATCTTCATCAACTCTTTCATCCCCAAAGGAATTTTTAATTCTTTTTTGTCTTCCCCATGTGAATTTAAAATTCACTTTTATTCTTCTAAGGAATCTCCTCTTCCCCATGTGATCATTGAAAAGTCACATCACTCACATGGGTCAAAGTCCTACTTTTTGGGAACCTTGTCTTGTCCACAAGATACTTCTAATCATGTGAATTTAAAATTCACATTTATTATCCCAACAACTTCTCTCATTCCCATGGTCCTCTCACTTGTCACCATCATCCTTATCCCAAGGTACTTTCAAGTACCTCCACCTCACTTGTACTCTCTCCACCTCATTTGTCCTTGTGACAGTTCATCCTCGACATGGCAAGATGTGAGGGCTTGTGAGTCCTCAACTCACCACAACCCTTCATCTTGCGCATGTTGGAAAAATATCAACCTTTGAATGGAGAATTCTCTCCTAAATGTAGAGGATTTCTCTTTCATTCTAACATTATGCATTCAACTTACAATCACATTTTGAAGTTCCCCAACTTCATCTCTCAAGAAACTTCAATCACTTGCATCCATCCTCCATTGTTGAAGTTTCAAGCTTTCATTGTATCCATTTTGTTGACTTTCTCACAGACCCACATCTCTCATTTGAGTCTTCATTTCATCAAGATCATTTTGCATCCACTTTTAGCACTCTTGCAATCAAAGGAGCACACAAAACATCAATCATCAAAGGTCCAACCAAGGAGCAACTTGAGCAAGGTAAAAAATCAGCTTTCTTATCTTTATTTTGTTTGAGTTAACATAGCCCTATCTTGAGGTGTTAAGTTTTGTTTGTTGTCTTTTGCATTTTGTTTTGCATCATTTAGATAGGCTAATAACTCTTGATCACACTATGGTTGGATTTCATTGCTTGGAAATGATGGTATTTCTTTGTTTGATAATGTGTTCCTCATGATTCTCATGGATGGGATCGTGTAACACCATAATATCTTCTTCACCAAGAGGAGCGATATTAGGAAAGGGGGAAATTTGATTGTTGTGATTGTCGATGTTTTCATTCTTTTTCTCTAAGGTCTCATTATTTTGTGCCAAAGTATCTATCTGAGTAGGAGATATTTTAGGAAAGTGACAAATAATAGGTTCATCACATTTCATGGTTGGATTTGGTAAAGTAGCTTCATCACTCATAGGAGAGGCATCAAGAGAAGGATAACTAGGAGTTTCATAGTGACCAATGATTGGAATTTTTTGTTCAAATAGGTCTTCCTAAATGGTAGGGGAAACATGAAAGGGAGGAATAAGATTCTCATGAGTCTTAATAAGGATATCTTCTAACACTAAACTATCTTCTTCATGTCTAGGGAATATATTAGGAGAATAAAAGGTTTGATTGTCATGATTATCTACATTTACATCCCCATGTCCTATAATGTATTCTTGAGTAGGAGAGGTAGGATTTCCATAGCTCTCAAATATCAAGATATCCTCCAACAAATGTGTTTTTCATGATCATTCACAATTGTATCCTTATTCACTAATGCATTTTCACAAGTAGGGGAGGTGTTGGGAGTACTAGGCATGATATCAGTTTTTTATGTCATGGTGTCTTTACAAGGGGGAGGAGGAGGAAGACAAGCGATACTTCCATGATCTTCAATAATTGTATCTTCTTTCACCAAGATACCTTCATCACCAATGGGATAGATACCGGGAGGAGAAAATTTATGATTATCATGATTATCGATGCTTTCATCCTTTAGTTGCAAACCTTTAGTGGATGATCTTAGTGAGAGGGAGTCCTTAAGGGCTTCATCTAACATGTCTAAGTCATCACTACTAAAGGGCTTTGATGATATGATTTTTCTAAATTTAAGCATTTTTTGAATTGTTTCTTTTGATGTTTTTTGTTTTTTGTTTTCGTTTTCTAATGAATCTGATCTAAGTGAACTAGGAACTAATGCTAAAAATATTTTTTGTTTAAAAATCTAATGCTATCCATGAATGTAAATAATGTTATTTCTAATTACTTCAATGTAATAGAAGCTATGCAAACTTAAAATGCAATGTAAAGACTTAGGATGAAATGCAATTTTTATATTTCGAACAAGGTAATTGACTGATTACACTATGCAATGATCTGAAAAATGAAATGTAGTGAATGCAAATTTGAAATTTGAAATGCATGAAATGGACTAATTTAAGCTAGATTTTATAAACTGCATGAAACATAAAGTTAACCCAATAAAATAGATAACCAATGGCAGAAAAAAAAATCTTAAAAACAAGGTTTTCAGTGCTATAAAAGGTAGTTTCAGATCTATTCTGGGACTGATTCGTCCAAGGTGGCGAATGAGTCCCAATATGGGTTTTTTTCAAAATTTTCAAGAATTTTCAATGGATTTTTATGATTTTTATGTTGTAGTATGTGTAACCTAAGTTTTAAATGTAGTTTTTTAGATGTTTTTCAATGATTTGATGTCTGAAAATGCAACCTATATGCACTTTCACTAATGAATTTTTTGAAAGCCTAGAATGCAAATTAACTAATGCAAAGTCAATGCAAGCTAGATCTAGGATGATGATGGACTCAAAATTGCAAAGAAGGTATTGAAAGAAGGTTCACCAAAATGAACCAAAAAATTTGTATGTGAGATTCTCTTACACTTCTAGGGTTTTGAACTTAAAAGGAGAGAGATAGAAAAATCTTAATGGTTCACTCAAGAACAAACCCTTGAGATTCCAATGCAAAGGAGATTGAAATCTAAAAAATGGAAGGTTATAGGGAAATGATAACAGCAAATAAGGGTTCACCACCAAGTGTAAACTTTGAAAGACAAAAATGTTTGAAAACACGATGTGATATGCAAAATGGCCTAGAAAATGACTTAGAGATGCAAATAAAGAAAATCAGATAGCTATAAAATAGAAAGTGTGCACTTGAAAATGTATTGGGAACTAGAAACAACTCTGAAATTCTAGAAATGTTGATTTTTAAGCCTAGTGGGACTCATTCGTCATTTTGGGCGAATTAGTCCCAATTTTGGAAAACTATACCCAGAGAATGTTTCAGCCTTGAATGGGTATCCAAATCCATAAAAAATCTCTAAAAAATAGGTATAGTGGGACACATTCACCACTAATGGTGAATGAGTCCACTTTGAATTTTCTAAAAAATCAGAAGTGGAATCTATAGCTCTCGGTCTGCTCTTTCTGTTCCTCCAGATGTCCAGATCTGAAATTGCCAATTTCAAGATTTTAAGTGATTTTTTGTGAGGACTTTGACCTTTCCAATAGGGAAATGACTCCAAAAAGTTTGCATCCTATCCTTCAAATCATCTCCAATCCTTCAAAGCATCTAGATCTGCAATCACACAAAGAGAGAAAGAAAATATTGATTGTTAGGGAATAGGGGTTTGCCTTGGTCAAACCCCTTTTAAGTAATTAAAGCAAAATGATGAAACAAGATAATGACTTGCATGAATATGAAGTAATGCAATTAAAAAATTTCCTTGATGATGGATCTTGAATTGTTGCAACAATTGATGAAGAATTTTCCCTTGAATGCCTTAGAAATGATCTTGAAAGCTATCTTGATGACCTTGTGAAGACTTGAAATGATTAACCCTAGCTTCCTTGACTTGAAAAAATGAGAGTATGATGAAACAATGATTTAGAAGCTTGTTTATATAGTTAAGGCACTCAAATGACAGTTAATTTGATCCCCAAGGTCGAAGTTGAAGAAAATTAAACCTAAAACCCAATTTTTCCCTCTCAAACTTTGAAAATAGCTCAAATGGGACTCATTTTCCCAAGGTGGTGAATGGGTCCCACAGGGGCCATTTTGCTAGCTAGGATGTCGGGGAATGAAGAAACTAAGCTTTTATGTTGATTTAGTCAGTTTTTTTTATCAAAATAAGCCTCAGAATGCACAATATGGGGTCATAGGAGCCTATTAATGATGGAATAAAGGGTGTTTAGGGCTAGGGACACAAAGTTTAATGTGAAAGTGTGGTTAAATACACTCTACAACATTAAAATGAGGTCCACTTAGCCTAGAAAGGCACAATATCTAATGTGAATGTGTAAAACACATTACAACACTAGATTAAAACTAGGTTTAATTTACAAGCCTTCTAGATCAATGTGAGAATACAATTAAATACATTTTACAACATTAAATTAGGGAAAGGTTAAGTTACTTTAGCTTAGAATGGGCCCAAGACCCAATGTGGATGTGAAAAACACCTCACAACACTAGATCAAGGTAGCATTAAGTCTAATTTATCATTAATTATTCCTGAATCAAGCAAGGGATACTTTTTTCTAAGCTACTCATTCCAAGTGATGTTTATATTAGTGACCTAGAATACACCATAATTATCTTCTAACTAATGGGAAAATAATAACATATGGAAAATAATCAAAGAATAACAAATAAATGAATTTTGTTATATATTGTAGTTACAACTAGCCTACTATAGAAAAATATGTAGCATGTGACTAGTATTGTTGGTTAGTAGACTTGCTACCCATGGTGCATCAAGGTACACCAATGACTAATCTTGTTAGATACCTATTCAAAACACTTTCTATTTGATGTGGTTTGGATAAATTTCATCCTAACCCACAACAACCAACCTACTGCTTGATGACCAATTAAAAAGCAACAAAATTTGTTTTAAATATTATGTACTAACCATTTGATGCAACAACTCATTTAATGTGGCTATATAACTAACCTGAACATACTCACTCATTAACTCTTAAGATATTGTATGCATATGTGGATCCACTATACGTGATAAAATGTTAGGTCCCCACTTTTATTATGATGATGGTCACATATTCATCCTATGCACTATAGTTATCATTGTGTGATAAATCATTACAACTTAGCATAAGGAGCAAGGAGGTCAATGTTTAACTAGCACAAAATAATTCTCATTTTGATGAAAAAGTGATCCTAAGTCAACACATAGAACACTAGGATCAATTCCTATTTCAAAATAAAATTAGGATGCAAATAAAGGTAATTATATTGACTTTCAACCATGAAAGTGAGCCAATCAAAACTATATTTGCAACCTTTAGGGCTTTGATGAACAGATTGAATTCTTATATTAACCCTAATAATTAAACTACATGCCCTAATCTGAAAATGCAAGATTTCAAAAATTGGGAAACTATAACAAAAATTCTAACACCAGATCTGGGTTGAGTAGGACATTGTGCCCCTGTGGTATAAATTTCAGCTGAATTTGTCAGGACATTGGTGCTGGGAGCGTCACTGTCTTGCTAGGTATTTTTCGGATCTATTTTCACAATCCTGAAGTGTCAGAGCTGCACTTCTATTTCTTGTCTGCAAACTTGTCAGATCATTTGTTAGATATTTTTGAAATTGAGTTTCTATGATTTGTCAAGGCTTAGGGGGTTCAAATGCAACAGAATTAATAAAATTTTCTTCAAGATTCCTTTCAACCTAGGTTTTACATTCACAAAGAGAGGAAATGTTGGGTCATTTTAGGGGCTTGCCTCAGTCAAACCCCTATGTAAGTGTTTCCACTTCCACAATGGCAATGTCAGTGATAAATGGATAGATGAATGGAAGGAATGTTGAATCAAAAAAGTGTTACAACTCACCACCCTTCAATGGCTTCCTTGAAGGATTGAAGTCATACACATCACTTTAATGGTCTTGGATCTTTCTTGCTTGATTTTCTTGAATGCTTGAATGCTTTGGAAACCTACAAACAAGGGTTAACCTTCACAAAACAATGATGATATGACAACATGAACTCACATACAATTTGAAATGATGCTTGTATCTTGAATTGCTACAATAAATCCTCTAATGGCTGCTCTTGAATTGTTGAATAATGATCTTGATGATAATTCTTGCTCTTGATGCTCACCTCTTTTGATGTTCTAGATCATTTTGGTCTAGATTGTGAGATTTTGTACTCTCTCATAAATGAGGGTGTAAAATATAATGAACCCAAATCATCCCAAAACATTTGTTTGAAGATGAATCATCGTATTTGACTCTTTGGACTTTGATGGCAAGATTTTAGACTCCCCTTTGAAACAAGGTGTAAAATCTAATGGCCCCCAACTATCATCTAAGAGACAATTAGGATTACCATCAACTTGTATAGGTTCTACCTTTGAAGTTGGAATCAAAATATTAAGAGAGTTGGAGGTATTATGATCATGTTGAACTTGTGAATTATAACTTTGTTCATCTACTTTACCCGTGTATATCTTGTTATTATATTTATGCTTCATCTCATAGTGAAGAGTTTATGGGACCCTCTTCATGGCATGAATCCATGATCTAACTAGGAGAAGATTGTATGAAAGAATTCCTAGCATGATATGGATAGGGGTAGGAAAAACCACAGTTCCAACCTCAATGGGTAGTTTGACAATTCCTAATGATTTTTTATTAACATTGTCAAAGCCATGAATATTAACATCATTGGGTTCTATAAGATTCTTCTCCATGCCAATTTTATCTAGGAGGTCAATGCTACAAACATTAAGACCCTCTAGACATTGTTAATGAGAGTACGCCTAACTCTAGTTTCATTAATGGTCACCCTTATAAATAAGGCTTCATGTTTATTTTGAATTTCAAGTGAGGGTAATTCATGTTGAGGGAATACAATATCCAACTTTGTCACTTGCATACAATCAAATGAGGTGGCTACATCATTCAGTCTAATAGAATATGAGACATCAATCTTCTAGAAAACCTCTTGGATCATCCTATTGTATGTAGGTGATGTTTGAATCCAATCCCAAAGGGAGATGTTTGTTAGAGTATGACAAAATTTCTCAACAAGATCAAACTCTTTACCACTATGTTGAGGAATGTTATATGTGTGAGCAACTGTGTGATAACTTGGATGTTATGACACATGCTTACTAATGAGTTGTCTTGCAAAGTTTAAGATATGGACAAGGGGTTTAGGAGGTCCTATAATGAGAGGTGGTTTTGGAGGTTCACTAATTAAATGACATCATCAAACTCTTTACCACTATGTTGAGGAATGTTATATGTGTGAGCAACTGTGTGATAACTTGGATGTTATGACACATGCTTACTAATGAGTTGTCTTGCAAAGTTTAAGATATGGACAGGGGGTTTAGGAGGTTCACTAATTAAATGACATCTCATTATCAATTGTGCATTCATGTAACCTCAACTAAGTTATCTACTTGTTGATGACCTTCTATTTAGGGGGATCTAATGTGACCTTAGCATCTTCATCTATTCCATCCATCTTAATAGTTGGTTAAAGAAATGAATCAATGATTTCATCCTCCTATGCCATGATATCTTCTCAAGTAGGAGAAGTATTAGGAGATAAACAAATAAGATTTTATGACAATCAATGATTGGATCCTCTAACACCATGGTACCTTCCTCACAAGTGGTTGAGGTATCAAGAGAAGAAAAACTATGATTGTCATGATTGTGTACAATTGCATCCTCTTGCACCAAAGTGTTTCACAAGCAGGGAAGATGTTGGAAGGTGAATGAAGATTTGGAAAAGTGATATTAAGAAATGTGTCAATGATTTTATTTTCTTGTATTAAGATACTCTTACCATTAGGAGGGATATTATGAGAATAGCTACTATGATTATCATGAGTATCAATGGTTGCATTTTTTGGAATGTTAGAAGCCTCAGTGGAAAATCTAGGTGAGATGAAATCCTCAAGGGCATCATCTAATATGTCATCCATCACAACTAAAGGGATTGGTAAATATACCATGTGCTTGTGGAAAGAGATCTAAAATGATTATATTACGATGCTTTCTCCAAGATTAATACTAAATTTCAATTTCAAATTGTATCTATAGATGCTTTTTAAGGCAACCTAGGATTGAAAATAGACTTATAGACCTGTCATAGACACAAATTTGGAAATCAAACCCCAGATTTGCAATCTAACAACAAGTATTTCACCTAAAATTTTAGGCAAATTTGGTAGGACAGAGGTTCCTAGGGAACCTATTTCCTAGTTAGGGTCTTTCTAAAATTTCAATTTCAAAGGAAGAGGTTACATGAAGTGATTGTGTGCATACCCTGGTTTTGAATTGAATTTCTTTTTATTTTATGATTTTCCAAAATTTTCAATGTAATATTGTTGAATGCACAAGACAACTAAGAGGGGGTTGAATCAGTTGTTCATTAAAACATAAAACCCTCATTAATATTTGGATCCACATAAACCTTATTAGCCTTTGATTTGTTAGAGTGATTTAGCATGTAAGTAAATAAAAAAACTGAAACACAACACCATACACATAACAGTATATTTATGTGGAAAACCTTAGAAGGGAAAAACCATAGTGAGGTTGAGCTTGCAATATAAATTAATTGCAACATTGAATACAATAGGCTCACTGTCAGAGAGCTCACTGCTTAGATGAAAGGTCTCATTTCTAGATTACAAAAATGAAGAAAGAAGATTGTTACAATGATAAATCCATCTCAAAGCAACAAAAAGTTCCACCACTACACCACCAATACATTTACACTCTCTTTGAATAATGTAGACACCTTATGCTTACTACTTCTAGTAGTCTTAGTCATTTTACAGCTCACAGTGCACTTTTCACTTTCACACTTCACATCACAATTCACATCACACACACTTCTTACACACATCCTCCATCAACTCAACATGTATATATGTTTTCCTCAACCTTGAAAATAATTTACAAGGTCAGCTATGCACCTCAACCATGAAAATTCAAATTAGGTCAACATTAAGCATTCTTGTAGTGGAGAGGAATGAAAGAAGACCACATTACACCTTATCTCAGACCTAAATCCATACATATACGCCATGCCACACTTCCATAAACACAAAATCATTTTTTCAATTAGTGCAGACACCCAAGGTTAGTCGAACCTATGTTAACACAATTAAACATTGGGAAGCTGGCTGATGGTGGTTCTTTGGATGGGACTCCTGGTGGGTCCTTGTGCTTGGGTACTTCTCTTGTATCCTTTGTCATTCTAGGATAGGATGGTACTTCTCCTGGCATTGTGGGGTCTAAGGATGTGGCTCTCGAGGCAACTGTCTCTGAAGCTGTCATTTCTGATGTTGCTAAGGTTGATCTGTCTTTGGTGGATGGTAAGTCATGGTCTACTTTATTTGGTGCTAAGCTTAAAGAGAAAAGTTCTTCTCCTCTTGTAGACTTCTTTTCCAACCCATCTAAGGGAGAGTATTCAGTTTCGATACTAGACTTCATTATTGATAAAGGTATTCTCTCCATGGAGCAAGTGTTGGTGGGAAATTTTTTGGGCCCATGCCCTAATATTAAAATGGCCAGGATGCTTGCAAAAAATTGATGGTTCCTGAAAGGGCAAGTGGAGATTGCAACTCTAGCTAACCGGTTTTTCTCCTTTTCTTTCACCTACAATGAGGATTTGTTGAAGGTTCTAGTGGGTGGGCCTTGGATTGTTGGTAAGTCAATTCTTGTGTTGAAGAAATGGGAGGTTGGTTTCTCCCCTACCTCTTGTTATTTTGAATTTGCTCCTATGTGGGTCTATTTTCCTGGGCTTCCTCTTGAGTTCTAAGATGAGCAAGTTTTAAAGGGTATTGCATCTACTTTTGGGTAGTTAATTTCAATTGTTAATCTAACTGCTTCAAGAAACAAACTAGTTTATGCCCTCATTTGTGTGATTTTGGACTAGACAACGGACCTTTCATTGATGGTTAACGTTAACTCAAAGCGGGGAGTGTGGGAGTAGCAGGTGGAGTTTGAATCTATCCCTTTTGCTTGCTTCCATTGTAAGAAAGTGGGGCATTGGGAAAAGAAGTGTCTATTGAGGCCTGTGGTTCCTCCGAAAAAGAACCCAGTGCCTCCAAAGGAATCGAAAGTCTGGAAGGAGGTTGGTCAGTTCCCTAATGCTCATCCTATTAAGAGATTTGATGATGTGGAAGATCCTATTATCTGTGTGGTGTTTGAGGCCATTCCTCCTAGAACTGTTCCTTTTTTTTATTCAAAGGAAGTCCCTGTGGTGGATTCTGGGGCCTCAATTTTTGTTGAAAAGAAGTTGGATTTGGTGGAGGTTGGTGGTGATGACTCATTGGCTCTGGTGGTTGTTGAGCCTAAAAAGGTGACCCCTCTGAAGATGGTTTCAAAGGAGCTTTTCTCTTCTAAGATGGATGTGTCAAATTCATCTTCATTTATGTTGGAGGAGAGGAGCGAGGACCCCTTTGTTGAACTCTTGGTGGATTCAGTTGCTAATAAGTTAGTGCTCACCTCTTCTATCATGGATTGCTCTAATTGTGCTTCTTATGAGGAGGAGCCTTGGACTACTATTCTTTCAGCCTCTAAGTCTCAATCAAAGAAAAAGACTATCCCTTTGGGGTAGGGAATGACTACTCAGAATCATTTGAAGCTTGATTATGGTTTAGAGCCTAGGGGTAGAGGAATAACTTCTATGCATAAAGTTAGGGAGAGGGTTAACAAGTGTGAAATTGTTGATGGTTCACATATTACTCTACTAGAGATGGGCCTGAATGGCCCTTCACATAACCTTTTATGAAGATTCTTTCATGGAATATTAGAAGATTGAATAATCCTCATAAGCAGGATCTTCTTGCCAATATGGTAAGAGATCATAGGCTGGATATTATTTTGGTTTAGGAGACCAAGATGAGTGTTGAGAAGGTGTTTAAGATTAAGAATAGGTTCTTTAAATACTATAGTTGTCAAGTTGTTGACACTAATGGAGAGTCTGGTGGGGTGGTGAATTTTGGAACCCAAAGGTGGTGGTTGGGGCGGTGCTATTTGCTTTTCAAAATCATGTTGCTTCTTCTTTTTTGTGTTTCAGGGAAAAATTTTCCTGCGTTTTATCTAATATTTATGCTCCCAATGCAAAAATTTCTCGGAAGTGTTTTTGGGATCGATTGAATTATTTTAAGGCTTAGTTCCCTTTTCCTAATTAGCTTGTGATGGGGGACTTCAATACCCCATCGAATGATGTTGATAAAAGTGGGGATTCCCAGATTGTAGATGATAGTCGGCTTGATTTAATGAACTTTATTAATGATAATCTATTGTTGGACCTGGATTTGGGGGGAGCCTCCTATACTTGGTCTAATAAGCGATCTGGATATGCTCTAATACAGGTCAAGTTGGACTGGACTCTTATTTCTCCAGATTGGTTGCATCCTTATGTGTTTTCTGTTTGCTCTGACCAGGGTTGGATTGGAACACTTCCCTATTTCTTTTAATGTTGATCCTTTTGGTTGTAAAAATTCCTTTCCTTTTCATTTTGAGAAGATGTGGATTGACCATCCTGATTTGCATCTTAAGATTGCTCAATGGTGGACTATTAGAGTTGATGGTTTGGCCATGTATAAAGTTGCTAAGAAATTGGCTTTGGTGAAGCATAATTTGATCCAGTGGAATAAGGACTCTTTTGATAATATTTTTGAGGAAAAGTTGGTCATGAAGTCTAAGTTGGATAATGTGTAGTAGAATTTGTAGGCTTTAGGGGTTGATGCTACATTGCTCTAGGAGGAGAGTGTTCTTTTTTCAAAGTTCCATAATATTGTGGCTAGAGAGGAGGAGTTTTGGAAGCAGAGGTCAAGAGCTATTTGGCTTCACAGTGGTGATAAAAATACTTGGTTCTTCCATCTCACTACCATGAAACATAGATCTTTGAATAGAATCTCTAAAGTGGTGGTGGATAATTCGACTATTGAGGAAGATGATGATATCAGATATGTTGCTCGGTCCTTCTTTGAGAACCTTTTGTCTAAGGAAGGACCATTGGACTCTGATTGTTAGCAAAGTTTTCTTAATGTTATTCCTAGTTTGGTGTTAGAGCAAGAGAATGCTTCTTTGACTGCTATTCCTTCGAATGAGGAAATTAGAAGAGTCATGTTCTCATTTGAGGATAATAAATCTTTGAGTCCAGATGGTTTCCCTTTGTTATTTTTCCACAATTTTTGGGAGATTATCTCTAAGGATTTTATCAATTCCATGAAGGAATTCTTTGGTAGTAGAAATATTTTGAAGGAACTGAATTCTACTTTTATTGTGCTTATCCCTAAGAAACCTAGAGTTGAGAGTTTTGGTGATTTTAGACCTATTATCTTGTGCAATTATATTTATAAGATTTTATCTAAGGTGCTTGCCTTGAGGCTGCAAAAGGTGTTATCAAAGATTATCTCTCCTCAGCAGAATGGGTTTGTGCTTGGTAGGCAGATCTTGGATTCTATTATCATTGTTCATGAGAATAATCACTCTTTGAAAATCAACAAGAAGCTTGGTCTTATTTTGAAATTAGACTTGGTCAAAGCCTATGATTGGGTGTATTGGAAGTTCCTTTGTAGTATCCTCATGGGATTTGGTTTTTTGGACTGGGTGTTACAGCTAGTGTGGCAATTAGTATCCTCTGCTTCTTTTGTGGTGCTTATTAGTGGTTCTCCTTTGACCTTTTTTAAAATCTCTTGTGGATTACGTTAGGGGGATCCTATCTCTCCCTTTTTTTTCATTATTATGGTGGAATCTTTGGGGTGGTATCTTCTTTAGGTTGTTTCTAATGTGGCTTTTAGAGGCCTTTACCCCTCCTCGCGTCAACTTTGTTGTTCTCACAAAAAATTTGTTAATGACACCATTATTCTTGTTGAGGCTTTTGTGGCTATGGCTAAGTCTATTTGCCTTATTCCTCAGAATTGCGAGCCTGCTTCGAGATAGAAGGTTAGTTTGTCTAAAAGCACTATTTTTTTTCTTAATACCCCAAAGCTTCGTCAATTGAGAATTTCTAGTATTCTTGAATGTGGTATTGGGGAGCTTCCTTCTTCTTATCTAGGGCTTCCTTTAAGCTCTAATGGTGTTCCTGATTCCTTTTGGAATAGTATTATTGACAAGTTTAACTCAAAACTTGTTGGGTGGAAGGGTGCTTTACTTAGTCAAGCTAGTAAAATTCAGCTCATCAAATCTACTTTGCAGAGAACTTGTCGGTTTATGCCCCAAGTTTGTTCCAAATCCCAAGAATATTTTTGGAGAAATTTGAGGGAATTCAGAAAAGGTTTTTATGCTCTGGTGTGGAGGAGAAAAAAAGATTACACTTGTTGTCCTAGGAGGAGGTTTGTAGATTGAAATCTCAAGGTGGTTTAGGGTTGTGTAGACTTGTAGATTTCAATTCAGCTTTGATGGCTAAATAGTTATGGAACCTACTTGTGTCTGATAAAGTATGGGTGGCTATTTTTGTATCTAAGTATTTGAGGGGCATGGATAAGTTTCATGATTTTTTCAAGGAGAATTATGTTCCTTGGTAGGGGTTGGTCCTGTGGAACTGTGTGTTTCAGGTTCGCTCAACTATTGTTGTTGGTTTGAGGTGGACTTTGGGAAATGGTAGAAAGATCCTCTTTTGGGACAATTGGTGGATTGGGCATCGGCCTTTGAAGGATGCATCCTGGGCAGCTCCTTTTAAGGATTTTTGTGTCAAAGAATGGGGTGTCTTCATTTCTAATTATATTAGGTGGGGCAGTTAGATTGGTCTTGATATGGTTAATAGGGATTTGAAGCCGCTGTATGAGTTTTTTTCTTTGATTCATATCCCTTCAAAAGCTAGGGAGGATTATGTTATTTGGTGGTTCACTTCCAATGGGAAGTTCTCTGTGTCCTCTACTTTTTCATTCCAGACTCGACTAGTGGGGCCTCTACCTTTTTGGGGTCATGTTTGGATTGGGAATTTGTTGCCTAAGATTGATATCTTCTTTTGGCTTATGTGTCCAGATAAGATTCTTACCTTGAAAAATTTAGTGAAAAGAGGTATGGCTTTGCTGAATAGATGTTTTCTATGTAAGGAGAATTCCAAGGATTGTCTCCATATGCTGACTGGCTGTAGTTATACTTGGGATGTTTCATCCCATATTTTTAATATGTGGGAGATTGCATGGGTGTTTCTTGAATCCTTTGTGGAGTTATGTTCTCAATGGGTGTCTCCTTCTCTTAATCTGGCCCTTTCAATGTTGTGGTCTCTTATTGTGCTGCATGTTTCTTGGGGTGTTTGGAAGGAATGTAACAACAGGGTGTTATGTTAGCATGAACTATCGCGTTCTAGGTTGGCCTATAAAATTTGTAATGCTATCAAGGAAAATTTCTCTTCTAAATTTTTGAAGATCCCTTCCTTTAATTTGAAAGTGGTGGTGTCTCCTTATGATGTGATTGTGGGTAAGAAATGGGAACAAGTTCAAAGAACCCTGGGATGGGGTTTGGTGGAAGGCTCCAATGATTTGATGAGAATGGTAGGTTTGTCTCCGTGGTGGTGCTCCCTTTGGGAAACCAAACAAACCATTTTGCAGAGGCAGCTGCAGCCTATCACGGCCTCGTTCTAGCTAAAAATCATGAATTTTCTAAACTCTGGTTGGAGGGGGACTCTCTTAATGTTATAAATTTCCTCTTGAAAAAATATCCTCCCTCATGGTCTATCGATCATTTTATTAATTATTTTATTTCTATTTTAAATTCTTTTGATGAAATTAAAGTTTCTCATGTTTTCTGTGAAGCTAATAGGTTGGTTGATGGTGTTTCCAATGTGGGTGTGGTGGAAAGAGCTGATTGGGGTTCGTTTGAATCACTTCCTCTCAATCTCAAATGTATATCTAATGCTGACCAGCCGGCTTGTTACTAAGATTGATTTTTTTGGGAAAGGTTCTTCATCATGATTCATAGTCGAGACTTACATGATGAACCTTTGGCTTGTTTGATTCATTATTATTGCCTTGGTTTCCATAGTATGAAGGCCTGGCAGGTTCTGCATGGATTTACCTTGATTGATAAACCCACACATATTGTGGGTGTTTTTTGTGTTGTTGTTGAGAGTTTGGTGTTTTTTGCATTCTCTCAAATCTCAGGTGTCATTGGGTTCTACAACTTTGCATGCCACCATGGGATGTGATTGTTGTAGAATTGAACCTAGCTCTTGTGAGGAATTTCAAAAAAATTGTGTTGTGTTGGAACATTTGGAGCTGGGTGGGGTACCTCATTTCATGCAGAGAATTCAAGGTTTGGACCTTGATGCCACTAATTTTTTTGTGAAAGGTTGGTCTGGTAGGACGCTGCATTACAAGGGCATGAAATTTAAAATTGATGAGGAATTTATAGTGGAGACCATTGTTCTAGTGGTCTCTAGGAGGAAATTTTATAGGGACAAGGGAGTAGCTAAGAAGGCTTTTGCGATTTTTTTCAAATATGATGAAAGGAAGAAGCTCCGAGAAATTGGGAGTGGTGGCTATGCTCGTAGGTATTTGAAGCCATTGTGGAGGGACCTCGTGTTGGCCATAATGCACTACATTACTCTTGAAGGTAGATTCTTGATTTTTTATAGCTACCATTTTATGATTTTCAATCATTTATGACACAAGGTGTTGGTCTCTTTCCCTTACTACCTATTAATTTCTATGGAAGAGAGTATTGAAGACCATAGAAAAAACCCTAAGAAGGTGATTTTACATGAGGGTCTTATGAATCTCTTGTTTCCCACATTAAGCATAAGTTAATTGCAGTTTCTCCTAAAACCCCTAGTAAGAAGGTTGTTAAAAACTCTAGCTATGAAACTAAGGACTCTGTTGTAGAATGGGCGGGGAGTTTTGAGGAGGAAGAATCAAAGTTTGAGGAAATGTTTGTGGATGATGTTGGCTCTGAGGGTGAGGAAGATCACTCAGATGAATGGAGTAAGGGATATGAAATGGATGTGGAGTTACGAGAAACCATGGAAAAGTCTGTGAGAAAGACTTTGAAGGGAAAATCTAAAGGCTCCAAGAAAGGAAATCTCTTAGCTAAGTGGAAGGACCCTTTGCCTGGGAAGGAGGATATTTCTTCTATGATGGATCTCAAGGCTCCTGTTGTTGAGGGTCTAGGTTTGAACACTCCTAGTATTGATTTCAATGCAGGTTTTGTTGATTTTTTGAATGGACCCAGGTCTATGGAGATGCAGGGGATGGAGACAGTCAAGTATTCTTAGGGGTTTTCTCCAGTTGAAAGGGATATCAAAATGGAACAGTTGAAAGTGTTAGCGGATTTAGCTAACTTTCTTGATAAGGAGCATATTAAAATGGATGTGGTTGAGGTCCAAAACTCCCTTGTCAAAGAGGATGAAGGGAAAATTTTGAACTGGTCTAATGCTCCTGGTAACATTGAGCCAAATGTTCAACCTCAAATTAATTGGGATGATGTGAATATGAATATGTTTTCATAAGATGGTTGAGGATGGGACACAAAATTTGTTTTCCCTGGTGAAATGGTTGTTTTATGAGGTTAAGGAGCGTAATATTTAGATAAAAAACTGGCAGGAGGTATGTGTTTTTATGCTCAGTGGTAATCAGAAGGAGTGGGAAATTAAAGGAAAATTCAAAACCATGAACGTCATGCTGGATAAACTGGTTATTGATGCAGATTGTCTGGGGGTGTCACGAAGTGAGGATTTCCTCTCTAGAAAAGCTGGTGAATAAAAATGTGGAGGATCGTATTGCCAATCTTGAGGAGAGAGTTGGAAAAATGTCAGATGACTTAAAAATAGTGGTGTACATCGGCACTAATTATCTAAAGACTACTACAAGGGGGCTCTCTATTTTAAACGAGAAAGCCCTTAATTGGACAAGTAAACCTCTTGACTTGGGTGAGTTAGAGAAAGTGATTGAGGAGATCAACTACTCGAACCAAGTGGAGAAGGCTGAGGAGTATGCTTTAGTGATGGAGAAAGATGTGATGGTTGGGTCGTGTCTAAGGACTAGAAGCAAGAAAAAAAAAAGAGAGTTGTTCATGTGGATGAGATTAAAGAGGTTATGGAAATGAAAAAGGAGTTCATCGAGGAGAATATGGCCTTGGTTAAGGTCTTGGATAGTTTGTTCGAGCTAGCGCTTTCCTTTTTGTTGGATCAGTAGGCTTGTTGATTTTTTTGTTGTTTATTCTGCTATCGGGTTCCTTTTGTTTTATCTTTTATCATTATTTTGTCATTTTGGGTTGTTAGTTGTTATTGATTAGGTTCTTTAGAAGCTTTCATTTTTGTAAAGGGTTTCGAGATCCCTTCAAAACCTATTTTTCCTTATCAAAAATTTTCACTTGAAGAACATACTCATCCTGTACACTTAGTTAACCTTCCACATACTGTAATTGATGATTCCAACCTTGTAGAGCACCAAACTTTGAATGAATCATACTAAAGATAGACATGAACAATGTAATCACATCCTCAGATCTGCAAGACTAGAAACCACACTGCGGAGAAATGTAGAGAAAAACCATTTCTCCCAAACAACACTGCTTTCACAGTTCACACACTAGTGAACATAACTTTCTCTACACAACTATCTAGGGTAAGAAACTCTGGATATGCCACCTCTGAACACCTCTAATCAACATATTTAAACTACATAAGTAGATCTTCAATACAGAATAAATGTGGGGCAAGAACTAGAACACTACTCTACTACAACAAACACACTTTACCACACTATTTCCTCTTCTATTCAAATTTTCTCAAAAGAACTTGGAAACCAAGCACCACAAACAACAACTAATCATTTGCAACACTTACACATCACCACCAAACCAACTTTAATACATCAAATCAACCACACACATGCTTATCAAGGCAACACTAGAGGTTGACTCTAGTGAGACTACTAGTGACAACATAATGCAACAAATCAAAGCATCTTTAAGGTTGAAATCAATGCAACAACATGTATATTTGTTGACATCAATGACAACACAAGCTATACAAACTTCCAAAAATATCCCCCTTTGTCATTAATGGTAACACATGATATGAAAAACCACCAACATCAAAAGCAATAGCTCTAAACACCAACACATACTACACAACTGTGCACATTGCTCCCCCTTACACAAGCATCTATCCTTTCCAACACTTTCTCTTTCTCACCCTTACTTCATAAGGTTTTTAAGTTAAATCTCTCCCCCCCTTTGAAATCAATGGCAAAGGGAAACAAATGTCTTCATTTCTTTGCTTCCCTTTGAAATCAATCACACTTGTATTTGCTTTGTAACTTCCTTTTATTTTATTGCACTCCATTTTTGTCACACATTTTTAGCACATTTGTACACTCTCCCTTAGGAATACACAACATACTTCACCAACTAACAACTGCTACAACTAGCACAACAATGCCACTACTTATTCCCCCTGAGAGGTAGCCACCAACATCAATCTAGAATAAGGAATGAATCTTGAAATTCATTGGACTGATGCATGTCCTTATGCATCTAGTTGAAAAAAAGAGGGACAACAACCCCTAACTTCTCCCGAAGATACTCAAAAGTATCCTTAGGAAGATCCTTTGTGAAGATATTTGCAACTTGATCCTTTGGTAGGCTCATACTCCAGCTTCACTTCATTCTCTATAATTTTCTCTCTCAAAAAGTGATAACAGATTGAGATATGCTTTGTCCTTGAATGCATTATCATGTTCTTTGAAATGTTGATAACACTTGTATTATCACATAAGATAGAAATAGGTTCATCATATACCACTCTGATATCCTTCAAAGTCTACTTCAACTATAACACTTGTGTGTAGCAAGATGTTGCCATAATGTATTTTACTTCTACACTAGACAATGACATTGAATCTTACTTTTTCCTTAGCCAAGACACCAACCTGCTTCCAAGAAATAATGCACCACCACCTGTACTTTTTATGGCATCCACACAACCTACCAAATTTTTAATTGCATAAGCACTCAAAGAGAAATTGGTATCCTTAGGATACCATAATCCATGTTTCAAAGTGCCCTTCAAGTATTTGACTATTCTCTTCACTACTACCACATGTGACTCTCTAGTATTTTCTTGAAATCTAGCCACAAGACAAAATACATGCATGATATTTAGTTTGGTAACAGTTAGATGCATCAGTACTCCAATCATTGATCTATACTTGCTCTGGTCAACCTTAGGAGATTCATCATTCTTGCTCAACTCACAACTAGTAACCATAGGAGTGCATACCAGTTTAGAGTCTTCCATTCCAAAATTCTTCAACATTTCCTTGATATATTTTGATTGTGAAATGAATATACCTTTATCTGTCTAATTGATTTGCATTCCAAGGAAGAAATTCATCTCCACAAAAATTGGCATTTCAAACTCATTTTGCATCTGTTTTGTAAATCTCTTGCACATAACTTCATTTCCTCCAAAAATTATATCATCAACATACACAACCACAATCAATATTTGATCTTTTTCAACCTTAAAATAAATATTTATATCAATGGTACCTTTATTGAATCCTTGCTGCAACAAGTACCTATCCAATCTTGCATACCAAGCTCTAGGAGCTTGCTTGAGTCCATATAATGACTTCTTCAATTTGTAGATAATATTAGGGTTATCTAACAACTAAAATCCTTCTATTTGTTCAATATAAACTTCTTCTTCCAACTCACCATTCAAAAATGTAGACTTCACATCCATCTAATATACTTTGAAATCCTTATGTGCTGCAAAACCCAAAAACATCCTAATAGCTTCCATTCTTTCAACCAGAGCAAATGTATCCTCATAATCTATTCCTTCCACTTATTAGTATCCTTTTCTTACAAGTCTTGCCTTATTCCTAACAACTTCTCCATTCTCATTCAAGTTATTTCGAAACACCCACTTAGTTCCAACCACATTCTTGTTTGTTGGTCTTGGGACAAGTTACCTAGTCAAATTCTTCTCAATCTACATTAGTTCTTCTTCCATAGCCTTGATCCCATATTTATATTTGCATGCTTCAATCACTATTTTGGGTTTAACTTTGGAAAGTAAACACAAGTTTACTTGTCCTTCTATCATAGCAGCCTTTCTTCTTGTCAATACACCTCTACATTTTTCGCCAATGATTTGATCTTCGAAATGATTCTTCTACACATCCTTAGGAGTCTTAGGGATCTTTTCCAAAGCTTCTTCCTCTTCAACCTATAATTCATTTTCCTTACCTTTATCTTTTTCTTCTTCTTTGCAAGAGGGCTCATCTGATTCATATTCATCTATCATCATTGAACTTTTATGTAGATCTTCATCCACCTTGACACTTTCACTTTCAACAATCCTTTTCAGCCTCTTGTTGTAGCATTGGTAAGCTTTGATTTTTGTAGAATATCCAAGGAATATTCCTTCATTAGATCTTGCAACCAACTTTCCTAAGTTTTCTTCATCTCTCTTGATATAGAATTTTCTTCCAAATACTCTAAAATATTGTATAGGAGGAGTCCTTCCATACCATAACTCATAGGGTCTTTGAACTATTTGTCATTGCTTGTGCTCTATTAAGTATGTAGACTACAGTATGAATTCCTTCACTCTAGTAGACTTCTAGTAGGTTTTCTTCTTTCATCATTATTCTTGTTGCTTTCTGAATAGTCCTATTCTTCCTTTCAACCACTCCATTCTACTGAGGAGTCTTAGGGGCTAACAAATGCCTCTTTATTACTTGAACTTCATAGAAATTGTTAAAATCATTGGAGGTGAACTCTCCACCTTTTTCAGATCTCAAAAATTTGATTTTCATATCCATTTCATTATCAAACATAGCTTTAAATTCCTTAAACTTATCTAGAGCTTCTGATTTTTCTTTGGGAAAAATAACCCAAGTCATTCTAGAATAGTCATCAATTAATAGCATGAAATACCTACCACCTTGAAAACTTCTTATTTTGGTGAGTCCATAAAGGATTGTATGCACCAACTCCAAAGGGCTGATAGTATAAATTGTTCTTTGAATTTGAAACTCTTTCTAGCTTGCTTTCCAATTTAACATTCATTGTAGACAACATAGATAGGCTTTGTAATCTTTGGTAGATCTCTTACAACTTGAATTTAATTGATCCTCACTAGTCTATCAAAATTGATGTGACATATTCTTCTATGCCATAGCCAAATTTCATTAATTTGAGTCATAAAGCACATACCATTAGTGCCCTTGAGCTGATAAATATTTCCATCTATCCTTCTTCCTGTAGTAACTAGAGTTCTAGATCATTCTCTGATCTCACAACCATCATCCTGAAACATAAGATTATATCCTTTGCTACACATTTACATCCTACACTCAGAAGGTTATGTCAGAGACCCTTAACATTGTTGGAAAACATGCCTCAAGCTTATTGACATGAAACTCCCAAAAGAGAAAAATCGGTGAGAACCTCTGGAAGTCTTACTAACTAGTAGTTGTGTTCAAAAGTTTAAAGTCACTGAGACTTTGGTTCTGTCTTTCCGACATGAGTCATTGGCAAGACATGTCTATCACTGTGAGTTTCCCATCTCATTCCATTGTGGCAGATCTCTTTCCGATGAGTTGGTTCCAGGTGGTTATCGAGGAGACTCTTGGAAATGAGCGGCATCAGGGAGAGGCATGAACCTTCAGAGTGACTCATTCCGATAGCGCTAGTCTCGCCGATGGGTTGGCTCTCGGTGATCATCGAGGAGACTCTTGGCTGACAACTTTGCAGTCAGTATGAACTCTTGTCGAGAGTGTGAGTCTCATTGAAGGATTTGTTTATGAAGTTGTGATGGATCTCCACGTGATGAACTTCAGTGTAACCTCTTGCCGATGGTGTTTCTCTTTCCAATAGACTGGTCGAGGTGACATGAACTATCGATGACATTGGTGTGACTCTGGCAGATGATACTTGGTCAGGTTTGTATTCGGTAAGAACTCTTAGCGATAGTGAAACTCTTGCCGATAGATCTGCACAAGATGGATTTGTGTTCAATATGACTTCTTGTCGATAGTAGTGGTTTTTCTGATGGTTCTGCAGTGGACATCGGTGAGATGTCTTGCCGATAGAGTGAGTTTGGGTGACAGGTTTGAACTCAATATGACTCTTGTTGATGGTAGTGACTCTTGCTGATAACGACAGTTAGGCATTGTGGCATCGGGGAGACATGGCCTAGTGTCTCACTGACATGCGATTCTGTTTGAACTTCTTTGACCGAACGACTGTCCTATGTGGTGTGTTCTGAACCAATGAGTGAAGCAGAATGTGAACCGTTGGTAGTTGGACTGTTGCAACCATTCGTATGAGGGAGATGAACAGACTATGAGAGAATGGATTACTCTCTAGAAATGGTGGATGACGATGAACAGTGTGAGATAACGAAGTGTTACTCGATTGAACATAGATTGATCTGAGTGAATTTATTCGATGTTTTAGAGAGAATTTCTATATAAGGTTGATCAGTGAATGGGGCTATTGTAAATTGACATCAGAAAGTTAAATCTGAACTCAATATGTAATTTTCTTTAATGTAATACAAAGAGGTTTTTCTTGGTGTGGTGGGTTTTTCTCCCGTAAGGGTTTTCCCACGTAAATCTAGTGTCCAATTGTGTATGTGTCCATTTCTTTATTTTGTTATTCTTTTAATGTGTATCTTATTCTTCCCTAAGGTTTTTACGTTAGGATAGTTTGTTCCGCACCTAAGCTTTCCTTACAAACATAAAGAAAATCATCTGTATTATGCTTTCCATCAAAACTAATTAAACCTTTTCCACATATATTAGTAGATGTATCATCACCAAACTTGAATAAACCACCTTCAAACTTTTCAAGTTTAACAAACTTACTCATATCACCTATCATGTGATTTGAGCATCCACTATCAATGATCCAATTATTCTTCTCTTCTCTAGCATGAAAACTAGCCACCATTGCTCCTTCAATATTATGACCTATTTCTGGAGTACTTTCCTTCATACATCTCTCAGAGTTAGTAGAATTAGTTCTATCATTTAGAGCCATGAACAAGCATTCATTGTCTCATCATAGGGGTAATCAAATTCATCATTAGATTTACTACCATCTTCTTTAACATAATAACTTATCTTAACTGATTTACCTTTTTTCTCCTTATATTTAACTTTTGAAGCTTTGATAGGACATCTTTAAGCATAGTGACCAATTTTTCCATAGTTGAAACATTTGAATGATAAATTACCTTTGTATTTCTAGTGCCCTTTTTCAATCTCCTTGCAAAATTTTCTTCTACATCATCAACATCATCTAGATCTAATTCCTCATTCTTTTCAACTTTTCCAACTTTAAAAGTTCTCATTATTTGAATCACTTGGACCAAACTCTCTCAATTCAAAAGCAGTTAAAGCACCAAACAACTAATCTCTAAAATATAGATTCAAATTATGAGTTTCTACAATAGCTCAGAAACTTTATGACTATAAGATTTAGGCAGAGTTATTAGTACCTCCTTTACCACCTCATCTTCTTCAAGTTTTCCACCAAGGCCTCTAATGGAATTGGAAAATTCATCTATTATATGCATGTAGCTTGTAATATCTTCATCCTCTGATATCCATAGGGTTTCAAACTTGATCTTTAGTTATGCATCTTAGCTTGCTTGAATTTTCATCTCCATAAATACTTTCCAGCTTCTTCTAGATCTCTCTAGACGATTTTAGATTTAGAACTTTCACAAGTTTAGTATTAGAAAGACCACTCAAAAGAGCGTACCTTTCTTTCCCAATGTTCTCATAGGCCTTGATCTCATCATCAGTGCTCAAACCATTTTCAAGAACAGTATATCCAGATTCAACAAACTTCCAAACTCCAAACCCTAGCAAAATAAGGAAACTTTCAATCTTGGCCCTCTAGAATGCACAATCTGATCCATCAAATAGAGGAGCCTCCTTGTGCGCCATCCTAGATCTACCTCAAGCGATTAATATTTCTTCCAAGAAACCTTGATCTAATACCAATTTTTGAATGCACAAGACAACTGAGAGGGGGTGTGAATTAGTTGTTCATTAAAACATCAAACCCTCATTAATATTCAAATCCACATAAACATTATTAGCCTTTAATTTGTTAGAGTGATTTAGCATGTAAGGAAATAACATAAACTAAAACACAAAAAAATTCATACATAATATAACACCAAATTTACATGGAAAACCAAAGAAGGGAAAAACCATGGTGAGGATTAGATCACAATATAAAGTAAGTACAACACTGAGTACAATAGGCTCACTATCAAAGGGCTCACTGCCTAGATGAAAGAAGACCTCATTGTCAATGGCTCACTGACAAATTATAGAAATGAAGAAATAGGATTATTACAATGATAAATCCATATTAGAGCAATAGAAAGTTCCACCACTACACCACTAGTACATTCACACTCTCTCTACAGAATGTAGACACCTTTTGCTCATTGCTTCTAGTAGTCTTAGTTGTTAAAGGTCGCACTGCACTTCTCACTTTCACACTTCACATCACAATTTGCATCGCACACACTTACACACATCCTCCATCAACTCAACATGTATATATATCATCCTCAACCTTGAAAATAATTTACAAGGTCGACTATGCACCTCAACTATGTAAATTCAAACTAGGTCGACACTAAGCATTCCTACAATGGAGAGGAATGAAAGTGAACCACATTACACCTTAACTCAGACATAAATCAATACATATACGCCACGCCATGCTCCCACAAACATTGAAGCATTTTCACAATTAGTGTAAACACCTAAGGTCGGTCGAACCTATGCTAACACCATTAAATATTTAAGTGCATGCTTCCTTTTATCCAAAGATGACTTGTGAACCACACAAAACACTCAAACACAAACTGGAATATTCCATCAACACCCTTAAATCCAACAAATTCCTTTGCAACAACTTTACCTAAAGAACATACTCATCCTATACACATAGTTAGCCTTCCACATATTGTAGCTAATGATTTCAACCTTTTGGATCGCCAAACTTCAAACAACTCGGACTAAAGATAGAAGTGATCAATGTAAGCACATCCTCATATCCACAAGACCAAAAATCACACTGCAGAGAAATGTAGAGAAAACCATTTTTCCTAGACAACATTGCTTTCACAATTCACACATTGATGAACACAACTTTCTCTACACAATGATCCAGGGAAAGAAACTCTAGATATAACACCTCTGATCAACATATCTGAACTGCATAAGGAGATCTTCAATATAGAAGAAATGTGGAGCAAGAACCAAAACACTACTCTATTACACTAAACACACTTTACCACACTATTTCCCCTTCTTTTCAAATTTTCTCAAAAATACTTGGAAACCAAGCACCACAAACACCAACTCATCATTTGTAACACTTTCACATCACCACCAAACCAACTGTAATACAACAACTCAACCACACACATGATTATCGAGACAACACTAGAGGTTGACACCAATGAGAACTTATGACAACATAATGCAACAAATCAAAGCACCTCTAAGGTTGAAATCAATGCAACAACATAGATTTGTTGACATCAATGAAAAAAAAAACTACACAAAATTCCAAAAAATATAACCTAGGGTTTTCAATTTTTGCATAAAGGTGTTGCCACAATAATGGGTGACACTTTCTGGGACATCTTGATTTTTACTGAAATTACATACTTTTAGAAAATATAATGATTTAAGCCTTAAAGAGGTTCCATTTAAAGGATTTTAATTGAAGAGGGTTTGATCAAATCCCCTTAGGTCAAACTCACTTGGATAGAATCTTGCTAGTTTTAAACCATACCTATAATGGAGTCTCCTCTACACCTATCAAAATGTTGATAAAAACCCACTTTTGATTTACCTTTTAAGGGATCAAATGATTCAGAGGATCTTCATCAAAAATTGAAGTTTCTCTTTTATCTTCTAAATCGGCATCATTAGCAAGAGGGTGAAATCCTGACTCCAACGTAACTCGAACAGAGTCAATCGGAGTCCCGAAGCTCAAAATATGTAAGGTCAAACCTATGGTCAACCCTCAAAAAATAGGCTAGAAAAAAGGGCAAAAATCAAAGTTGTCAAAATCGGCCAAAGTCAACACCATTGTGTAGTGCTCATCATCATGATTCCGACGAAGTTCTATTCATGAGAAATAGAGTTTGTATGACGAAGTTACAGATGGTCAAAATTTGGGTCAACTTGATGACATCAACGCCCAGTCAACACAACGGCCAATCAACCCTTGACACTTGTCATCTCCTCAATCATCCATTTGGAAAATATTTTGGGAAAAAAAAAAAATTCAAAAAATATATATATATAAAAAAACAAAATAAAATAAATGAAAAAATTTATAAAACTAAACTTCTAAAAAAGTGGGATAAAACCCACCCATTAAGGGGGGCGCCCACTTTATGTGGGAAGCCACCCACACATGGGGGGCGACCCACATTATGTGGGAACGCCACCCATGTTATGGGGAGCGACCCACCTAAAGTGGGGGCGCCACCTAATATGGGGGTAGCCCACACTTTGTGGGGAGCCTTCCATAAAGGTGGAATCCCCAAATTTAAGGAGGTTTTTATTATTTTTTCCTAAAATTATTAAATTTGCCATCCCAATAAAATAAATCAAGATTTATTTTGTAACAACAAATGCCCAGAAAGAATAAAATTAGGGGCTTGGAATTTTTAAATGGGGATATTATTGTTAATTTATCTATGTAAAGGAGATTATTAAGATTTTTATGTAAAAATGGAGAGATAAGGTGGATTTTGTAAATCATTTGGTTGTTAACCAAATTGAGTAAATTTTTTGTATAAAAAGGGGAGATTAGAGGCTTAGAGGGGCAATTGAGAATTCTTCAAGTGTTGGAGACTTAGAGTGTTTTGGGAGATAATTTGTTGTTCCCGTACATCGAGAGAATGTTGGAATTCCATCGTGCTTGAAGGGAAGAGCTTGCTAGCTATTGTAATGCTGAATTTTTGAAGATATCAATCGGATCGGTCTACTCTTTGGAGAGGGACCTGGAGACGTAGTTGTTTTACGATGAACTCCGTTATCAAGCTGTTTGCATTTTCTCTTTCTTGTCTCCTAAATTCTATCTTTTTCTCAATTCCATTAGTTTAATTATGTTCTGGTGTTGATTTCAATTTAGTAATTTGGAGATTAGAATTGTAATTGTTATGCATTCTTTAAGCAATCGTCTTAGATCCTAAATCGGATCAAATTGGTATCAAAGCTGTGTTTTGACTAAGTATTGCAGATTTGAATGCTTACACGATCCCAGCTTCAACAAGGCAAAGGCAAGCTTGAAGAGTATAATCCAGCGATTGGAAGACAAAGAGCTCATTCACGAACATAGATGGCAGATCCAAATAATGGACAAAGTTCTGAGCTTGGAGAGAAGGAATTTCAAAAGGCTTTTCTCAACATGGAGGCCATGGTCAAAGTCTTATTCCAGGAGAGGCAAGAAAGGAGGCAGAGACATGAAGCTCGTGTAGACAAAGGAAAGAAATCAGGAGATGATCTCGAGCCTCCGAAGACACCTCCCTCTTCTCCTTCTCCTCCCTCTTCTCCGCCTTCTCCTTCTTCTCCTTCTTCTACTCATTCTATGCCTTTTAATCCTTTTAAGGGTGCACATAAGCCCAAAATTAAGTTGGATGTAAAATTTGACTTACCAAAATACTGTGGTGAATTAAATGCTAAAAAACTAGATGATTGGATTCAGCAGGTTGAAGTCTATTGTAGAGTCCAAAACCTCATAGATGATGCTGATAGGATCCAACTTGCTACTCTTCGGTTAGGGGGTACAACTCTAACTTGGTGGGAGAGTAGGACTAGAGCAGAAATCTCCCAACATGGTAAAGTCAACTTGTCCTAGACAGAATTTGTAAGTGCTCTTAAAAAGAAATTCTATCCCTTAGGCTACATACAACAGCTAATGATGAATTGGCAGATGTTTAGGCAAGGGAAAGGTCAGTCTATTCAGGAGTACACTCATGAATTTCGTAAAAGGGCTATTGCATTAGATGTTCCATTGTACACCCAGGATACTTTGTTGAAGTATATAGGAGGTCTTCATTCCTACCTTAGACATTCAATTTTGGTTTTGAATCCCAATAACCTTGACGAAGTTTGTGTCCAAGCTACCCACTTAGAGTCTAGAGGTAAGGGATCATTCATTGATAAGTTTGATAAAAATCCATCTAAGTTTGATGGAAAGTCTAAGGGTAAAGATAAAGAAAAAGATAAAGGTAAAGGAAAGAAGACAGCTACGGTGAAGAAAGAGGGTGAAAAACCCACATGCTCGCATTGCAAGAAAGAGGGGCATGATGAATCGAGGTGCTGGAAATTGCATCCGGAAGCAAGGCCAAAAAGATTTGGAGGCAATAAAGGCAAACAAAAGACTACTACTGCTATCATTCAACAGGATCTTGGATCTGATTCCGGAGATGAGACAAAGATCGTTGCTGCCGGGATCCAAGGTAAAGGGAAAAGTATAATTCTCTCTTCTGATGCAAGTATTTCTAATGCAAGTACAAGTAATGCAAGTAAAGTATCCACTCCTAAAGTTGATAAACAACGGAATGAACTGTTCCACATTCGTGTGGTAACTAAACACACAAAGATTGATACATTATTTGATTCAGGCTCTCAAGTCAACTTGATTTCTGAAGAGGTTGTTAAGAAATTGAATCTAACTACTACTCCTCATCCTAAGCCCTATCCACTTGGATGGGTATGTAATGATGCACAGTTGCAGGTGACAAAACAGTGCAAATTGCGTTTTGCCATCACTGCTAATTTCATTGATGAAGTAGAAGTAGATGTTGTACCTCTGGATATTTGTGGGCTTGTATTAGGGAGTCCTTATCTGTTTGATAGAAAGGCAATCTTTTATAGGGGGGAAAACAAGTATCATCTTTTTAAAGATGGGGTAGAATACATTGTACGTGCACACAAGGTCAAGACTAATCTCACACTAGTTAATGCTGGTCAAATGAAAAGGTTAGTCAACTCTAGTAAGAACTTTGTGTTAATGCTTGTAAAAGCCAAAGAAGAAGATAACTCTGAGGCATTTAAGGGGTGTGACCCAAAACACAAGGTTGAAATGGTCAAAATTGTTTCCGCTTATGATGACTTGTTTCAGGAACCAAAGGGGTTGCCACCCAAGAGGGAAATACAACATGAAATTCAGCTACAGCAGGATGTGCCATTGCCTAATATCGGCTTATACCGTTTGTCCATTATGCAGAATGAGGAAATCAAGAAACAGGTTCAGGAGTTAGTGGAGAAAGGAGTTATCCGTCCTAGTACATCTCCTTGTGGTTCTCCAATTGTGTTGGTTCCAAAGAAAGATGGATCTTGGAGAATGTGCATTGACTACCGCGCCCTGAACAAGATAACGGTAAAAAATAGGTACCCTCTTCCAAGAATTGATGATTTACTTGATCAGTTGAAACATGCAGTTTATTTCACTAAATTAGATTTGCGAAGTGGTTATCATCAGATTAGAATTGCAGAAGATGACATTTGGAAAACTGCTTTCAAGACAAAACAGGGACTTTATGAATGGTTGGTTATGCCCTTCGGGCTTTGTAATGCACCTGCCACGTTCATGAGAGTCATGAACGATGTCTTTCGTCCTTTCATTGATGATTTTGTCATTGTCTATCTAGATGATATTCTTATATTTAGCAAGTCTTGGGATGATCATGTAAGTCATGTAAAGAAAATTTTTGATGTTTTAAGAAAAGAAAAACTTTATGTAAAGATGTCTAAATGTGAATTTGCAAAGACATCTCTAGTGTACTTAGGCTATGTCGTAGGGAATGGTCAATTGAAAGTAGACCCTGCGAAGGTCGAAGCTATTGTAAACTGGCCTAAGCCAAGTACTATAATAGAAGTTAGAAGTTTCTTAGGTGCAGTCCAGTATTGGAGAAAGTTCATTGCAAACTTCTCCTACATTGCATCATCATTGCATGCATTGACAAGTATGAAGACAACTTTTCAGTGGGGAGGTCCACAACAAAAGGCCTTCAACAGTTTGAAGGAAAAATTAAGCACTGCACCATTTTTGGCTTTAGCAGATCTACACCAGCCATTTGAGATTAAAACTAATGCAAGCGGATTTGCCATGGGAGCTATTCTTATGCAAGGAGGTAAACCAGTCTACTACCACTCTGAAACCTTTTCAGGAGTAGTAAGTAACTATCCTACTTATGATAAGGAACTTTATGCATTAGTTCAGAGTGTTAAGAAATGGAAAAATTACATAATGAGGAAAGAAACTGTAATCCACACTAATCACCAGCCACTACAATACTTGCAATCACAGTCTAAATTGCAGCAAAGTAGGCATTTTAGATGGATGGGATTTTTGCAACAGTTTCACTTAGTAATTAAGTACAAGAAAGGTACCCATAACAAAGTAGCAGATATGCTTTCTAGGCCTCCTGTTATGAATACTTTGATCATCCTTAAAGGTAGTTCCATGGTGCATGAAAGCTTTCAGGAACAATATGCTAATGATGAAAACCTTAAGGATATTTATTCAGCTTTAATTGCAGGCAAACAGATAGGAGAGAAAGATTACTATGTGCAAGATAAACTTTTGTATCATTTGGGCAAGTTATGTGTTCCAAAAGATGAACAAGCACATGTAATCCATGAAGCTCACACTTCTTTGATTGCAGGACATTTTGGGGTAAGTAAAACACTTACTTAGTTGTAGAAATATTGTTACTAGCCTAAAATGCAAGAAACTATAACCAAATACATTAAGGGTTGTATTATGTGTGCAACTAGTAAACCAAGTAACAGAAAACTAGGGTTGTACACACCATTACCTGTTCCATCTCGTCCATGGGAAAGTGAGTCTATGGATTTTGTTGGGGGTTTACCTATGTCTAGGAAGGGTCATGATTATCTTTATGTAGTAGTTGATCGGTTTAGCAAAATGTGTATCTTAATGCCATGTAAAAAGCAAGTCACTGCTGAACTGACAGCTCAAATGTACTTCCAATTTGTATGGGTTCATTTTGGGTTACCTACTTCTATTGTATCGGATCGAGATTCTTGATTCCTAGGGGAATTTTGGTCAGCTTTGTGGGGACTCGTGGACACCAGACTAAAGAAGAGCACAACCTTCCATCCACAGATCGATGGAAAGATAGAGGTAGTAAATAGGACAGTTGTGCATCTACTCAGAGGCTACTGCAACAAGCATCCCAAATTGTGGGATGAGAGTCTTCACTATGTGCAACATGCTTACAACCATGCAACACACTCTTCTACAAAGAGGTCTCCTTTTGAGACTTGTTTCGGTTATGTGCCTAAGACTCCGATGGATTTTGCTTTTGGGAAAGATGATGTTGAAGATGGATGCCATGATTCAGAGAAGGCTTTGAAGTTCATCCAAAAAGTTCAAGCCATCCATCAAGCAGTGGAAGCACAGTTGGAAAAGAGTCAAGCCAAATACAAGGCTCGACATGATAAACATCGCACTGATCATCATTTTCAAGTCGGTGACCGCGTTTGGTTACATATCAGCAAGGAAAGAATGCAAGGCAAAGGAAGAAAGCTCAAGCCAATTTGGTATGGTCCCTTTGAGATCTTGGAAAAGATCGGAACCAATGCATTTCGCCTCAATCTTCCTCCATACATGCATATCTATTCAGTTGTCAATGTTGAGAACTTGAAGTTGTATGAACCTCCGATGATATTGGATGAGGAGATTGACATTCAAGTTCCATCAGTTGATGATCTTTCACCAGAGTACATGTCAGAGTTGCCTGAAGATATCATCCTAGACAGGAAAACTAGGACTTCACGAAGGGGAGCAGTTGAGTACCTCAGAGTGGGATTGAAGAGGATGAATCCAAGCAAGGCAAAATGGATGGAGATTGGTAAAGTGAGGGAACTTTACCCTCACTTACTTTCCGAGTAATCAAGCTTTCGGAGGTCCAAAAGCTCTCCAATGGGGAGGACTGATCCGGAGGATCTTCGTCAAAAATTGAAGTTTCTCTTTTATCTTATGAATTGACATCATTAGCAAGAGGGCAAAATCCTAACTCCAACGTAACTCGAACGGAGTCAATCGGAGTCCCGAAGCTCAAAATATGTAAGGTCAAACCTATGGTCAACCCTCAAAAAATAGGCCAGAAAAAAGGGGCGAAAATCAAAGGTGTCAAAATCGGCCAGAGTCAACACCATTGTGTAGTGCTCATCATCACGATTCCGACGAAGTTCGTTTCATGAAAAATAGAGTCTGTATGACGAAGTTACAAATGGTCAAAATTTGGGTCAACATGATGACATCAACACCCAGTCAACACAATGGCCAATCAGCCCTTGACACTTGTCATCTCCTCAATCCTCCATTTGGAAAATATTTTGGGAAAAAAAATAATTCAAAAAAAATATATATAAAAAAACAAAATAAAATAAATGAAAAA